>CACRXK020011795.1:0-15874 GCA_902702795.2 Paramuricea clavata
GAATATTTCATGGCATACGAAGCCACGAAGGTGTTTGCTATCCGGAAAATGAAGACGCAAATTACAAACAAAAATACGCATATTTTACGCACAGACATATTATAGAAGCATGCAGTGCCGTGGGGAGGATTGAGTGGAGGGCTGAAAACAAGAGCCGAAGGCCCGAGGAAATTTTTAAATTTAGAGTCTCTGAAATCCCATTTCCTGGACTTTGGGGTAGTTTTGACAGAATTCTGATGGTCAGAAAACAACGTTTTAGTATGTCGAAATTTACAATTTGTTTACAATTTAGTAGTACTAAATGGGCGAAGGCGTATTTAATTAACTATATATTATTATATTGGAGAAGTTGCAGGAAAGCATGGGTTCTTTAATTTTCATCCTGTTTCTACAAAATTTCCCATGAACATAGAACGTGTCATTCTTACAAATTGTATTTTTTTCTTTTTCGAATTGCTACATTTTTGGCGGGAAAATGACGTCACAAACTTGGCGCTAAAAAATTAACAGTTAGCTATTGTTAATGTTATGCACTTATTCGGTAGACGACATTGAGAGAGTCATACAACGGAACTCCGTTTCTAAATACGACTATTTCTCGAGAAGATATAGCGGTACAAATGTCGAAAAAGTCGGGCATTTTGTTACTAAAAATAGAAGAAAATGATAAATGATTAGAAATTTGATAAATGATATCTACCGAATAAGTGCATAAAATTAACAATAGCTAACTGTTCATTTTTTAGCGGCAAGTTTGTGACGTCATTTTCCAGCCAAAAATGTAGCAACTCGAAAAACAAAAACATACGATTTGTAAGAATGACATGTTCTATGTTTATGGGAAATTTTGTAGAAACAGGATGAAAATTAAAGAAATTGAAGCACGTTGGCGCTTTGGCATGCATTTTTGTCAGACATGATCAATTGTCAGTATTTTAAAGGTATATTATTTAAATGATAAAGGTCTGCATGATTTTGAAAAAAGAATGATTATTAGCAAATTATCGGGAGGGCTGCAGTCCCCTCCTCCTGGTTGCTACGACCCTGAGAATTAATAAACCGAAAAACATTTACCGATTTACGTTTTGTTAAATGTTAACCATGTAAATGCCATGATTTCGTAAATCAGTTTGTACTGACAATACAATTATATTATATTTTCTCTGTTTAACAACAAAAATTTTGTTATTATACTATTATTGCCGTAATTTTCCGAATGGCCAATCCGATTTTCCGAATATGTTAATTCTAAAAAAGTTGGGGGATAACCCCCCCCCCATACCCCTCGCTACGGCCCTGCATATAGTAAATTCAAAGGTGGAGCTCATGTTGAACAAAACATAATAGACGTTATCTACTGGGTGACAGGGTGTCCCGAAAAAAGTAAATTACCTTTTGAAATTTTGAAATATTCAAGTAGACTTCGTTTTCCCCTGCTTCATCAACAACACTAGCAAGTAGCTAACCATTAAGTGTGAGCTAACAAAGTATACATGCATGCATGGCAAATATTCGGTCAACCTTTTGAAATAACTTATTAACGTTTTTGGGGAAGTACACGGAAAACTCACAGTTGATAAGTATTGTTAAAACCTCTTGGTGATGAATTTATGCATGTCTTTACTTGAGTTTAGAAAATAAATTAACAAGCTAGCTAAATTTCGAGTATTCCCAGTAGGCATCAGCAGATCAGCTTGTGTCACACTACACAATATATTATACAACTATAATTATATAACATATGTATATTATACCTATGTATTGTTCTCGTCTGTTAGAAAGGTCGTTAAAAGTCTGTATAATTGTCAAATAACTCTTTATTTTATCCCGATTTAAAAAATACAAAACACGCTGTCTTAAAATCAACACTAAAGACGCCCGCATTACGCAAGCGCAGCGGTTATATATGTCTCAATACTTAATATTACAGGGAACGATTCGTTCCTTAACATCCCCCTCCCGAATGCAATGCATTCGAAATAATATTAACATGAACATAATTTAAGTCTGCGAACGTCTGTTCAATATCAAGTACGCGCATATAACTATAGGATGCAATAAGGTTGTCGTGATCGTAACTATTGACCACTGTCTATCATGCACAACTGTCGTCACTGTCCGACTGTTCTTCGATATACTCAAGGGGACACAAGGGATGTACAGGTCTAATATACTCTTTGCTCTTTGACTGCACTTTCACAGCTCTCACAAGGCCGTCTGCACCAGGATAGGATTCCATTACACGACCGAGAGGCCATCCTCCGCGGTTGTCCTTAGGTTCTGCAATCAGCACCAGGTCTCCTTCCTTTAAATTGTGTCTTGGATGAAACCATTTACTTCTGACGTTGAGACGCGGAAGAAATTCTTTTCTCCATCGTTTCCAGAATTGTTGCAGCAGTTGTTGCACGCGATGCCATCGTTTTCTTGGGTTGTACACTTCTGTTTGGTCCAGTGCATCTGGGGCAAATGATCCTCCAATTTGTCTAACGAGGAAATGATTCGGTGTAAGTGGTGAGAGATCGTTGGGATCTGAGCTAACGTATGTGATTGGTCTGGAATTTAACAGTCGTTCAGCTCCGCATATGGCTGTGTGTAGTTCCTCGTCTGTGATATCTGCATCTCCCAATATGGCTTTGATTGCTTTCTTCGCACTTTTAATCATCGCCTCAAAGACTCCGCCAAAATGAGGAGCAGATGGAGGGTTAAACTTCCAGTCGATGGGATGATGCTCGCTGGTACCTTGAATGATCTTGTCGTGGTCGAGGGCTTCAATCAGTTCTCGCATTTCACGTTCTGCACCAACAAAGTTCGTGCCATTGTCTTTGAGAACATAGGTAGGTGTCCTCCTCCTTGAGGACATACGGGTAAACGCGTTGATAAACGAGTCCGTATCTAATGAATACGACATTTGCAGATGGACTGCCCTCGTTGCTAAGCAGGTGAACAGGCACAAGTAGCGTTTCGTTCTGATCTTACCACGTCCTTGTTTTGTTAAAAAAGGACCTGCATAATCGATTCCAATTCTGTCGAAGGTTCGCAACGAATACAATCTCGCCTTAGGTAAAGGGGCCATCATTTGACCAGCTGTCTGCATAGAGAATCGCCGTCAGCATTCTGGACAGGACTTGATGATGTTCCGTACTACACGCCGTCCTTTCACAATCCAAAATCGCACTCGCAATTGTGTTAAAGTATGTTTTATACCAGACCCATGGCCAAGTGTCTCATGTGCATCAAGAACTACAAGGCGTGTCAGGTGGTGATTCTTTGGCAGGAGGATAGGATACTTTGTCCCGTATGGGATGTCTTCAGCGAGACGTAAGCGTCCATTAATACGAAGTAGGTCATTATCATCTTTTGTCGGGTTTAATTGGACTAGGGACTTTTCATTTATGCCTTTAGGAAAAGTTTCTGTTTGTGTGTGTTTGATCCAAAACGTTTCAGCATCAGAGATCTCAGCAGAAGAAAGTGTTCTTTCATAGTTTCGTCCAGATTTCCCACGAATCTTACAATTGGCGATGAACCGCTTAATCCAACCCGTCACACGATATAGACGTTTGAGGCTTGAGAAGTGTGTAGGATCAATGCTAGTAAATTCATAGTTCTTAGTTGCATATGTCTTCGTGGTTGATCGCCTTTCACACTGGTCAGATTTCTGTATGTCTTTACTAGGAGGTGTGGTTGGCCAGGCACTTTCACCGTCTTTTAGGAATGATGGTCCTTCCATCCAAAATTTGTTCTCACTAAGGTCTGCCACCGATAAACCTCTGGTTGGTAAATCTGCTGGATTCTCCGTCCCCGGTACGTGCCGCCACTATTCTGGACTTGTTGTACGCTGAATTTCCCCCAATCCGATTAGCTACGAACGGTTTAAATTCGCGACTCTGGTTACATACCCAGTAATACACATTCTCTGAGTCTGTCCAATAGATCACTCTGTCCACGGTTAACACGTTTAGGATACTTGCGGCTAGACGGCTTGAAAGAACAACTCCCATTAGCTCTAGGCGAGGAATTGTGACCACTTTCAAAGGTGACACACGGCTCTTTGACGCAATGAGTCGCGAAGTAGAGGGGTTGTTGGTGTACCGGCAAACTAAATAGGCAACGGAGGCATAAGCATCTTTAGATGCGTCGGAAAAGGGGTGTAGGTCAACCGTCTTTGGGTGTGGTAGGCGTAAACATCGTGGGATGGCAACGCACGATAAGCTCTGGAGCTAAGATTACTATAGGTAAGACATCGTCCCAATCTAACCCTGCTGTCCATATTTCTTGCATGATAATCTTGGCGCGGATCACGAATGGTGCCAGGAACTGAAGTGGGTCATATAGGGCGGCTATTGCACTTAGAACGTTTCGTTTGGTAGGATTGACACTCATATCAGGTTGCTTGGTTTGGAATAAAAAAAGGCTCTCGCTGCTTCCCACGTAACTCCTAAGGTCTTGGTTTTAGCAAGCTCTCCGTTGTTGATCTCGATTGTAGGTAGACGATCGCCCACGGGAATGTTTTCTATTACTGCTGCCTCATTTGATGACCACTTTCGCAAGTTGAATCCAGCTACGGCTAACATGTCAGACAATTCACGTTGCAAATGTTGTGTACTCTCCAAGGTTTCGCTAGAATCTAATAAATCGTCAACATACATGGAATTGTCAACGGATTCGGCTGCCTCCGGATATTCTGTTTTGTGGGCTTGTGCGTGGGTATGAAGAACGTACTGTGAGCAGAATAGTGATGCCGTGTTGCCAAACAACAATCGCGAAAACTCATAGACGTTAGGCTCTTTCGATGTATCAAAATCTCGCCACAGGAACCTATGATATGGACGGTCTTGTTCTCGGAGACCAACTCGTAAAAACATTTCAGAAATATCGGCAGTAAGGGCTGCTGGCGCTCTACGGAAACGTGTAAGAACATCCACAACTTCTCTTTGCAGCTTGGGACCTGGTCGTATTGCACCATTCAAACTTTTGCCTTCGTGTTTCATCGCAGCATCGAACACCACACGGACCTGTGGTCCGCCAGTTCGTCGTATCTTTATCAAGTCTAATAACGGGGAAATGCGGAAGGAACTATTGCTCCTTTGTCTCGAATTTTGGTACCTCCTTTATGTAATCTTTCTTCTCATACTCTTCAAAGACATGACTGTACGCTTTCATAATGTCCGGGCCTTTTCTTTTTAAAGATTTTTCCTGACTTTTGAGTCGCACCAGAGCAGCTTCGTAACTGTTTCCCAACTTTGGTCCGCCTTCTCTCCATGGAATTCCCACCGTGTATCACCCATTCTCAAAGGTAAGGGTCTCAGCGACTTTTGTCATTGCTGCCTTTTCTTCGACTGCCATCTGCTTGCCTGATTCTTCTTTGATCCCTATTGACTCAAGTTCCCAGAACTTTCTCAGAATGTCATCGGGTGGTGGTTGCTTGCTCACTTGGTTGCTGCGGTATGTCCGAGTAAAGTGAGACTGGGATTTCTGACGGAATTCCTTCACTAATGTAGGACCAAAGCATACCCAGCCAAGGTTTGTCAATCGTGCTATTGGATCGTTATGTCGACTACCATGAATTTCCTTTAACACCAAATGAAACAGTGGATGGTCACTGCCAATCATGACATCAATGTAACGTCGTCTGGATACATTCTCAAATGGGACTTGGCGTAGATGTGGCCATTTTTCTTTCAATGACCACTGAAATGCTGGCGTGTCACTGGAGATGTTGTCTAATACGTGTGCTTGTAAGGGTGCTGTGAATGTCCCATCGAGACTAGTCATTGACAGTTCCACACGTCTTGACCGTTTCTGAATCTCTGTTCCTCCTGTTCCTGCAATTGTCAGATTTAACGACTGCCCTTGCAGCTCCAGCTCTCCTGCAGCATGTTCCGAAATATAAGAACTTGTTGAACATGGATCTAACATTAATTGACTTTCAACTTCTTCTGACCATCGCTAATAATGGCTGGAAGAACCATTAATGAAACATTATCAGTCTTACTTGTTTTGTGAGTCCTCTCTTGCGTGGATGATTCGGATCTCTGTTGGTTATTGATGTCCATTCTACCAGACTATTCGATTCTTGCTTCTTGGGCTGGTGGCTGTCTTGGATAAGGTTGGCGCCTCTGGTTCTAACTGCTGTCTAGCATTTGTGTTTCCATTTTGTGGGGTGCTTTCATGAAGATAACTGCTATAGTTGTTGCTCTGGCATCCGTCAACTCCGCATTTTCTTGCTTTACCACAATCTTTGCTGTGATGCCCAGCTGCTACACAGCCAGAAATCTCACAGGCCTGTCGCAAGCTGTTGAATTTACCGGCTTGCGGCAAGTTGTCAACAAGTCGCGACAGGTCTGTTGGTTTCGTCAGGCGGTAACAGGCTTGCGGTAACAGGTCTGTCGCAAGCTGTTGACAACAGAGCCGTAGCGACTTGTTGAAACAACCCGCTACAAACCTGTTACTAACAAGAGATAACAGGTCTGATAGAACAATTTGCAGCAAGTCTGTTGAAATCAACAGGTCTGTTCCAACTTGTTCCAACAGACCTGTCGCGAGTTGTTTTTGTCAAGTCTGCAGCAAGCTTGTTATCAGACCTGCGACAAACCTGTCCACAACAAACAATTTTTGTCCTGTCACAACAAGTTTCAACAAGCCTGTTGTAGGGAAACAAATCGAAAATGTGAGTAAAGAGGTATAAAATCGCACGAAATGGACACTTCCGGTTTCACTTTCTCATTTAATCATTGTCATTGGTGGCGATATTAAATCACATAGGAGAGATTATAGTCCATAGTATCTATTCTCTGATTATTATAAAATGCAAAAGCCGCTGTTTTATTTTTTTTAAAAAGTTCCGATTTCCAAAATCCAAATTCCAATTTGCTGACGTGTGCTATCGCTATATTTCTTTAATCTGATTGGATAAACGCGTGTGCACACGTCATCATTCCTCGTTGCAATTGGGCGAAATATTACAAACATATCAATCACGTAATCATGTTTAGTTGTTTTTGAATTTTGAGCCAAACAAAATTTCAACAACTGCCTCAAACAAAATCAAACAAGTTCAAAGCTGTTTTGATTTTTGAAGAAACTGTAGCAATGAGAATACAAGATCTAGAGCTTAAGAAATGAACAATACATGAACAACCGAGTGTTCACTGCAACGTTCGTCATTGCTGATATGAACATGAAATTCGTTTAATATATAATTTCTTTCCAATTTCAAGTGAAATCTGCGAGCGAGGAAGACGCCTTATTGAAGCTTTGTGTTTATGGTATGTACTGTTTTGAAGAAAAATATACAAGTAGGTTGTCATATTTCGGTCGTACTTCAAGACAAATAATTTTGAAAATTGTTTACGATAAGAACCTTTCTTGAATTTGTCGTATTTTTTCGGCTGTTTTGCTCAAAAATTATCTCGCAAGTTTGTTTATAAAACTTTATATTCATATATAAAAATCATCTCGCAAGTTTGTTTATAAAACTTTATATTCATATATAAAAATTATCTCGCAAGTTTGTTTATAAAATTTTATATTTCAAACTTCTATTTCACGAAACACTACAACCGAAATATGGCAACCTGTTTGGCCGTTTTTTGTTCAAAATAGTGGATAGACAAGCTTCATAAGGCGCTTTCCTCGGTTTGCAACAGGTCTGTCGCAAGTTGTTGAAAACAGCATTGCTGCAGCTCTGTGTCAACAACTTGCGACAGGCCTGTTGAAAACAGCGTTGCTGCAGCTCTGTCACAACAGCTTTTAACAGACCTGTTGAAAACAGCATTGCAGCAGCTCTGTTACAACAGCTTGTAACAGACCTGTTGAAAACAGCATTGCAGCAGCTCTGTCACAACAGCTTGTAACAGACCTGTTGACAGGCCGTTGCATGTCTGTCAGAACAGACAGGTACAAGGCGAGCGAACGCATCCAGATATCGGCTTGTTGACAACAGGATTTAACAGATCTGTTGCAGATCTGTTCCGACTTGCGCGTTTCTGGCTGTGTAGTTGACTCAAGAATGCTGGTGGCGGATTAGCATATTACAAAGTATAATGAAGGACGGGTTAGCATTTCTTATATCAAAATGCGCTTTAAAATTCCCCTATACCGAAACTTTCCGCATCAATATGCATTTTGAATCATTGTAAGTCGATTTAGATCGAAAATTTTTTTCGATTTGCCCGAAATTTTCTAAGTCCGACTCTGGTTTATAAAGGCAGCACTTGTCTTGGGATAGGAACTTCTAGTTTATAGTTGATTCGATCAATAATCCGGTTAGCGTAGTACAAAGTATAATAAAGGACGGGTTAGCATTTCTTATATCAAAATGCGCTTTGAAATTCCCCTGTGCCAAAACATTCTGCACCAATAGGCAGTTCTGTCCCTTCCTAAGTCGATTTGTATCAAAAAATGTTTGTAAGTCAAACTTTGGTGGAAATTTTCCAAATGAAACTCAACCTAGTTGACTCAAGAATGCGGGTGGCGGGTTAGCATATTACAAAGTATAATGAAGGACGGGTTAGCATTTCTTATATCAAATTGCGCTTTAAAATTCCCCTATACCGAAACTTTCCGCATCAATATGCATTTTGAATCATTGTAAGTCGATTTAGATCGAAAATTTTTTTCGATTTCTCCGAAATTTTCTAAGTCTGACGACTGACTTTGGTTTATGAGCAGGTCACAACAATGTACTTTTGTTTTTAATTTTGCAAGGATTTCAGGTCGTGCACTGATGGCTTAGTGGTAGGTCGTTTGGCCTGTGTCGATAAACATTTGAGTTCAAATCCAGTTGGACTCGTGTTTTGTAGCGGACTCACAATATTTTTTTCCTGTATATATTGCTGCTTTTTTTTGTTGGTTTTATACCTCTATGTGCAAAATCTGTTTACAAGTATAAGAAAATATTGCCATGTTGAAACTAGCCCGAAGAGATTAACCTAATCATTCTATATTGTTTAATTTCTTTTCACAAGAATTTAGTTTATAGTTGATTCGATCAAGAAGCCGGGGAACCGTTAAGCGTAGTAGAAAGGATATTAAAAAACGGCTAAGCATTTCTTCTATCAAAATGCGCTTTAAAATTCCCCTATAGCGATACTTTCCGCATCAATATGCATTTTGAATCATTGTAAGTCGATTTAGATCGAAAATTTTTTTCGATTTGCCCGAAATTTTCTAAGTCTGACTCTGGTTTATAAAGGCAGCACTTGTCTTGCGATAGGAACTTCTAGTTTATAGTTGATTCGATCAATAATCCGGGTAGCGGGTTAGCGTAGTACAAAGTATAATAAAGGACGGGTTAGCATTTCTTATATCAAAATGCGCTTTGAAATTCCCCTGTGCCAAAACTTTCTGCACCAATAGGCAGTTCTGACCCTTCCTAAGTCGATTTATATCAAAAAATGTTTGTAAGTCAAACTTTGGTGGAAATTTTCCAAATGAAACTCAACCTAGTTGACTCAAGAATGCGGGTGGCGGGTTAGCATATTACAAAGTATAATGAAGGACGGGTTAGCATTTCTTATATCAAATTGCGCTTTAAAATTCCCCTATACCGAAACTTTCCGCATCAATATGCATTTTGAATCATTGTAAGTCGATTTAGATCGAAAATTTTTTTCGATTTCTCCGAAATTTTCTAAGTCTGACGACTGACTTTGGTTTATGAGCAGGTCACAAGAATGTACTTTTGATTTTAATTTTGCAAGGATTTCAGGTCGTGCACTGATGGCTTAGTGGTAGGTCGTTTGGCCTGTGTCGATAAACATTTGAGTTCAAATCCAGTTGGACTCGTGTTTTGTAGCGGACTCACAATATTTTTTTCCTGTATATATTGCTGCTTTTTTTTGTTGGTTTTATACCTCTATGTGCAAAATCTGTTTACAAGTATAAGAAAATATTGCCATGTTGAACCTAGCCCGAAGAGATTAACCTAATCATTCTATATTGTTTAATTTCTTTTCACAAGAATTTAGTTTATAGTTGATTCGATCAAGAATCCGGGGAACCGTTAAGCGTAGTAGAAAGGATATTAAAAAACGGCTAAGCATTTCTTCTATCAAAATGCGCTTTAAAATTCCCCTATAGCGATACTTTCCGCATCAATATGCATTTTGAATCATTGTAAGTCGATTTAGATCGAAAATTTTTTTCGATTTGCCCGAAATTTTCTAAGTCTGACTCTGGTTTATAAAGGCAGCACTTGTCTTGCGATAGGAACTTCTAGTTTATAGTTGATTCGATCAAGAATCCGGGTAGCGGGTTAGCGTAGTACAAAGTATAATAAAGGACGGGTTAGCATTTCTTATATCAAAATGCGCTTTGAAATTCCCCTGTGCCAAGACGTTCTGCACCAATAGGCAGTTGTGACCCTTCCTAAGTCGATTTATATCAAAAAATGTTTGTAAGTCAAACTTTGGTGGAAATTTTCCAAATGACACTCAGCCTAGTTGACTCAAGAATGCGGGTGGCGGGTTAGCATATTACAAAGTATAATGAAGGACGGGTTAGCATTTCTTATATCAAATTGCGCTTTGAAATTCCCCTTTGCCAAAACTTTCTGCACCAATAGGCAGTTCTGACCCTTCCTAAGTCGATTTATATCAAAAAATGTTTGTAAGTCAAACTTTGGTGGAAATTTTCCAAATGAAACTCAGCCTAGTTGACTCAAGAATGCGGGTGGCGGGTTAGCATATTACAAAGTATAATGAAGGACGGGTTAGCATTTCTTATATCAAATTGCGCTTTAAAATTCCCCTATACCGAAACTTTCCGCATCAATATGCATTTTGAATCATTGTAAGTCGATTTAGATCGAAAATTTTTTTTCGATTTCTCCGAAATTTTCTAAGTCTGACGACTGACTTTGGTTTATGAGCAGGTCACAACTATGTACTTTTGATTTTAATTTTGCAAGGATTTCAGGTCGTGCACTGATGGCTTAGTGGTAGGTCGTTTGGCCTGTGTCGATAAACATTTGAGTTCAAATCCAGTTGGACTCGTGTTTTGTAGCGGACTCACAATATTTTTTTCCTGTATATATTGCTGCTTTTTTTTGTTGGTTTTATACCTCTATGTGCAAAATCTATTTACAAGTATAAGAAAATATTGCCATGTTGAAACTAGCCCGAAGAGATTAACCTAATCTAATCATTCTATATTGTTTAATTTCTTTTCACAAGAATTTAGTTTATAGTTGATTCGATCAAGAAGCCGGGGAACCGTTAAGCGTATAGAAAGGATATTAAAAAACGGCTAAGCATTTCTTCTATCAAAATGCGCTTTAAAATTCCCCTATAGCGATACTTTCCGCATCAATATGCATTTTGAATCATTGTAAGTCGATTTAGATCGAAAATTTTTTTCGATTTGCCCGAAATTTTCTAAGTCTGACTCTGGTTTATAAAGGCAGCACTTGTCTTGCGATAGGAACTTCTAGTTTATAGTTGATTCGATCAAGAATCCGTGTAGCGGGTTAGCGTAGTACAAAGTATAATAAAGGACGGGTTAGCTTTTCTTATATCAAAATGCGCTTTGAAATTCCCCTGTGTCAAAACTTTCTGCACCAATAGGCAGTTCTGACCCTTCCTAAGTCGATTTATATCAAAAAATGTTTGTAAGTCAAATTTTGGTGGAAATATTCCAAATGAAACTCAGTCTAGTTGACTCAAGAATGCGGGTGGCGAGTTAGCATATTACAAAGTATAATGAAGGACGGGTTAGCATTTCTTATATCAAATTGCGCTTTAAAATTCCCCTATACCGAAACTTTCCGCATCAATATGCATTTTGAATCATTGTAAGTCGATTTAGATCGAAAATTTTTTTCGATTTCTCCGAAATTTTCTAAGTCTGACGACTGACTTTGGTTTATGAGCAGGTCACAACAATGTACGTTTGTTTTTAATTTTGCAAGGATTTCAGGTCGTGCACTGATGGCTTAGTGGTAGGTCGTTTGGCCTGTGTCGATAAACATTTGAGTTCAAATCCAGTTGGACTCGTGTTTTGTAGCGGACTCACAATATTTTTTTCCTGTATATATTGCCGCTTTTTTTTGTTGGTTTTATACCTCTATGTGCAAAATCTGTTTACAAGTATAAGAAAATATTGCCATGTTGAAACTAGCCCGAAGAGATTAACCTAATCATTCTATATTGTTTAATTTCTTTTCACAAGAATTTAGTTTATAGTTGATTCGATCAAGAAGCCGGGGAACCGTTAAGCGTTGTAGAAAGGATATTAAAAAACTGCTAAGCATTTCTTCTATTAAAATGCGCTTTAAAATTCCCCTATAGCGATACTTTCCGCATCAATATGCATTTTGAATCTTTGTAAGTCGATTTAGTTCGAAAAATTTTTTTCGATTTGGCCGAAATTTTCTAAGTCCGACTCTGGTTTATAAAGGCGGCACTTGTCTTGCGATAGGAACTTCTAGTTTATAGTTGATTCGATCAAGAATCCGGGTAGCGGGTTAGCGTAGTACAAAGTATAATAAAGGACGGGTTAGCATTTCTTATATTAAAATGCGCTTTGAAATTCCCCTGTGTCAAATCTTTCTGCACCAATAGGCAGTTCTGACCCTTCCTAAGTCGATTTATATCAAAAAATGTTTCTAAGTCAAACTTTGGTGGAAATATTCCAAATGAAACTCAGCCTAGTTGACTCAAAAATGCGGATGGCGGGTTAGCATATTACAAAGTATAATGAAGGACAGGTTAGCATTTCTTATATCAAAATGCGCTTTGAAATGCCCCTGTGCCAAAACTTTCTGCACCAATAAGCAGTTCTGACCCGTCCTAAGTCGATTTATATAAAAAAATGTTTGTAAGTCAAACTTTGGTGGAAATTTTCCAAATGAAACTCTGCCTAGTTGACTCAAGAATGTGGGTGGCGGGTTAGCATATTACAAAGTATAATGAAGGACGGGTTAGCATTTCTTATATCAAATTGCGCTTTAAAATTTCCCTATACCGAAACTTTCCGCATCAATATGCATTTTGAATCATTGTAAGTCGATTTAGATTGAAAATTTTTTTCGATTTCTCCGAAATTTTCTGAGTCTGACGTCTGACTTTGGTTTATGAGCAGGTCACAACAATGTACTTTTGTTTTTAATTTTGCAAGGATTTCAGGTTGTGCACTGACGGCTTCGTGGTAGGTCGTTTGGCCTGTCTCGATAAACATTTGAGTTCAAATCCAGTTGGACTCGTGTTTTGTAGCGGATTCACAATATTTTTTTCCTTTATATTTTGCTGCTTTTCTTTGTTGGTTTTATACCTCTATGTGCAAAATCTGTTTACAAGTATAAGAAAATATTGCCATGTTGAAACTAGCCCGAAGAGATTAACCTAATCATTCTATATTGTTTAATTTGTTTTCACAAGAATTTAATTTATAGTTGATTCGATCAAGAAGCCGGGAACCGTTAAGCGTAGTAGAAAGGATATTAAAAAACGGCTAAGCATTTCTTCTATCAAAATGCGCTTTAAAATTCCCCTATAGCGATACTTTCCGCATCAATATGCATTTTGAATCTTTGTAAGTCGATTTAGTTCGAAAAATTTTTTTCGATTTGCCCGAAATTTTCTAAGTCCGACTCTGGTTTATAAAGGCGGCACTTGTCTTGCGATAGGAACTTCTAGTTTATAGTTGATTCGATTAAGAATCCGGGTAGCGGGTTAGCGTAGTACAAAGTATAATAAAGGACGGGTTAGCATTTCTTATCTTAAAATGCGCTTTGAAATTCCCCTGTGTCAAATCTTTCTGCACCAATAGGCAGTTCTGACCCTTCCTAAGTCGATTTATATCAAAAAATGTTTCTAAGTCAAACTTTGGTGGAAATATTCCAAATGAAACTCAGCCTAGTTGACTCAAAAATGCGGATGGCGGGTTAGCATATTACAAAGTATAATGAAGGACGGGTTAGCATTTCTTATATAAAAATGCGCTTTGAAATCCCCCTGTGCCAAAACTTTCTGCACCAATAGGCAGTTCTGACCCTTCCTAAGTCGATTTATATCAAAAAATGTTTGTAAGTCAAACTTCGGTGGAAATATTCCAAATGAAACTCAGCCTAGTTGACTCAAAAATGCGGATGGCGGGTTAGCATATTACAAAGTATAATGAAGGACGGGTTAGCATTTCTTATATCAAAATGCGCTTTAAAAGGCCCCTGTGCCAAAACTTTCTGCACCAATAGGCAGTTCTGAGCCTTCCTAAGTCGATTTATATCAAAAAATGTTTGTAAGTCAAACTTTGGTGGAAATTTTCCAAATGAAACTCTGCCTAGTTGACTCAAGAATGTGGGTGGCGGGTTAGCATATTACAAAGTATAATGAAGGACGGGTTAGCATTTCTTATATCAAATTGCGCTTTAAAATTCCCCTATACCGAAACTTTCCGCATCAATATGCATTTTGAATCATTGTAAGTCGATTTAGATTGAAAATTTTTTTCGATTTCTCCGAAATTTTCTGAGTCTGACGTCTGACTTTGGTTTATGAGCAGGTCACAACAATGTACTTTTGTTTTTAATTTTGCAAGGATTTCAGGTTGTGCACTGACGGCTTCGTGGTAGGTCGTTTGGCCTGTCTCGATAAACATTTGAGTTCAAATCCAGTTGGACTCGTGTTTTGTAGCGGATTCACAATATTTTTTTCCTTTATATTTTGCTGCTTTTCTTTGTTGGTTTTATACCTCTATGTGCAAAATCTGTTTACAAGTATAAGAAAATATTGCCATGTTGAAACTAGCCCGAAGAGATTAACCTAATCTTTCTATATTGTTTAATTTGTTTTCACAAGAATTTAATTTATAGTTGATTCGATCAAGAAGCCGGGGAACCGTTAAGCGTAGTAGAAAGGATATTAAAAAACGGCTAAGCATTTCTTCTATCAAAATGCGCTTTAAAATTCCCCTATAGCGATACTTTCCGCATCAATATGCATTTTGAATCTTTGTAAGTCGATTTAGTTCGAAAAATTTTTTTCGATTTGCCCGAAATTTTCTAAGTCCGACTCTGGTTTATAAAGGCGGCACTTGTCTTGCGATAGGAACTTCTAGTTTATAGTTGATTCGATCAAGAATCCGGGTAGCGGGTTAGCGTAGTACAAAGTATAATAAAGGACGGGTTAGCATTTCTTATCTTAAAATGCGCTTTGAAATTCCCCTGTGTCAAATCTTTCTGCACCAATAGGCAGTTCTGACCCTTCCTAAGTCGATTTATATCAAAAAATGTTTCTAAGTCAAACTTTGGTGGAAATATTCCAAATGAAACTCAGCCTAGTTGACTCAAAAATGTGGATGGCGGGTTAGCATATTACAAAGTATAATGAAGGACGGGTTAGCATTTCTTATATAAAAATGCGCTTTGAAATTCCCCTGTGCCGAAACTTTCTGCACCAATAGGCAGTTCTGACCCTTCCTAAGTCGATTTATATCAAAAAATGTTTGTAAGTCAAACTTTGGTGGAAATATTCCAAATGAAACTCAGCCTAGTTGACTCAAAAATGCGGATGGCGGTTAGCATATTACAAAGTATAATGAAGGACGGGTTAGCATTTCTTATATCAAAATGCGCTTTGAAATGCCCCTGTGCCAAAACTTTCTGCACCAATAGGCAGTTGTGACCCTTCCTAAGTCGATTTATATCAAAAAATGTTTGTAAGTCAAACTTCGGTGGAAATATTCCAAATGAAACTCAGCCTAGTTGACTCAAAAATGCGGATGGCGGGTTAGCATATTACAAAGTATAATGAAGGACGGGTTAGCATTTCTTATATCAAAATGCGCTTTGAAATGCCCCTGTGCCAAAACTTTCTGCACCAATAGGCAGTTCTGACTTTTCCTAAGTCGATTTATATCAAAAAATGTTTGTAAGTCA
>CACRXK020011796.1:0-15873 GCA_902702795.2 Paramuricea clavata
GTGCAGTGCAGTGCAGTACAATACTGATACAGTACTGATACAGTACTGATACAGTACTGATACAGTACTGATACAGTACTGATACAGTACTGATACAGTACTGATACAGTGCAGTGCAGTGCAGCAAAGTACAGCACAAAATTGTTAAAAATCTCGCGGTGCATATGCAACACTAAAAACCGTAACAGTTGCACTGGCACAGTGTTATGTCTTTGTTGCAAAATGTTACACCATAAGGAGTGTCCTTGCCGCCTATTTCACACTAGCAGGCAGGGGCGCGAATGTTGGGTGTGTGTATTCGTGTGTCGTGTTGTTCACGAAAACCTGTTGTTATACACTGATTTGGTGTAAAGTAAAAAATATCATGTTGGCAATCGTTGCATTGCAGTTATTTTGAGCAATTACAGTGTAGTTTCCAGCACTATATAAGAGCGTACAAATTGACTGAGTGTAAACTATATACCAAAACTGCAGATGCTTCTTCCCGCCTAAAAAAGTCATAGTTTTGCGCCAAAATGTTCAGAAATGTGACTGCATGCATTTCTAATACCGATTAACCATTCAAATGCGCATTAAGCCTGCGAGAGATAGCTGTAGTGGTAGTAAGCCTCTCTATTTAGAGAATGGCGATTTTCACTGACATTAGCTAATAACAGTTTGACAATTCAACAATGATAGGTATAGGAATGTGGTCGTAATTCTGAATGCAAAATTATGACTTTTTTTGCGCAGGAGCAAGCCTCCGTAATTTTAGTAATATAACTACCTCAGTACGCAGTTTATTTCTACACTTAATAATATACATAAAAATATTACTGGACTGTGATTAGTTGATTTCAGTGCAATTAATTTCAAACAGCAGTGCAATTTTCTGTAAGCAACTACCTCAGTACGCAGTTTATTTCTACACTTAATAATATACATAAAAATATTACTGGACTGTGATTAGTTGATTTCAGTGCAATTAATTTCAAACAGCAGTGCAATTTTCTGTAAGCAACTACCTCAGTACGCAGTTTATTTCTACACTTAATAATATACATAAAAATATTACTGGACTGTGATTAGTTGATTTCAGTGCAATTAATTTCAAACAGCAGTGCAATTTTCTGTAAGCAACTACCTCAGTACGCAGTTTATTTCTACACTTAATAATATACATAAAAATATTACTGGACTGTGATTAGTTGATTTCAGTGCAATTAATTTCAAACAGCAGTGCAATTTTCTGTAAGCAACTACCTCAGTACGCAGTTTATTTCTACACTTAATAATATACATAAAAATATTACTGGACTGTGATTAGTTGATTTCAGTGCAATTAATTTCAAACAGCAGTGCAATTTTCTGTAAGCAACTACCTCAGTACGCAGTTTATTTCTACACTTAATAATATACATAAAAATATTACTGGACTGTGATTAGTTGATTTCAGTGCAATTAATTTCAAACAGCAGTGCAATTTTCTGTAAGCAACTACCTCAGTACGCAGTTTATTTCTACACTTAATAATATACATAAAAATATTACTGGACTGTGATTAGTTGATTTCAGTGCAATTAATTTCAAACAGCAGTGCAATTTTCTGTAAGCACAGTGCAATTTTTGTAATCACAGTGCAGAAATCTGTAACAAACTGATCTGATTGGTGGGAAAACATCGTGATGATAAAATCAACCAACCAGTTTAAAGCAGTTTAGTTTAAAGAAGTGACGGTCACAGATTGCTTCAAAACAAAACAAACATCATGAGGCCGCGCTACATAAAGTAAAAGTTGATTTCGGTTGCAAAAAATGGCTTTTATCTTTTTTTAAATGGAAAAACCTTTTCTTTAAACACGATTAACAAAACTTGCATAGTTGAGTGGAATTTTCAAGCTGTTAGCGTTGTATAATGTGATATAACAAAGCCAGGAAAACTTTTCCAGTGGAATGTTCGCTATAAATGTGAGTTAAAACTAGAATTGTCTCGAACATTTTTATGTGAATTATTGATAAGTAATAGCGTGATTTCTCGTGAAATTTGTATAAACATGCACTCGTGAGTTTTTCAAAGACCTCAAATAACACTCTTCCTTCGGACTCGTGCTATTTTGAGGTCTTTGAAAAACTCGCTCGTGCATGTTATATCCAAATTGCACTCGAAACCATGCTATTACCTACACTAATTTAATAAATTATTACACGCAATTAACCACATTGATTTGGTCTGTGTTGAGTGTGATTTTATAGCTTTGATATACGTAGTGATGTACCACCAAACGTTGTCACGCTGTTCGTCTCCAATATTAAGGTATGTGGTTGCAAAGATAATATCAGAAATAAAACACCTGGCGGATTATCTTAAAAACGACATGCTGAAATGTATTTAGCTAACATTAATCTGAAAAAAACGGACTGTCTTAACTTCCGGCAATGTATAACTTGCAAAGAAATTTTAATATTATCAAGTTTGGTTTGTAGAAACACCACGTAAATTCCACAAACCAAAACTGATATTATTAACTGATATTAAAATCGAAACTGATATTTATGAATTATATCATTGAACGGTGAACCAGGGGGCAGTGGTAGGCAAGAGAGGGGGGAGGTACATGTTAAATGCTCGAAGCTGAAACTGGCTAAATACGTCTCGACCGAGGAAAACGATGATTTACTTGAGGAACTTCATTTGTAAAGTATCGTTGAAACAAATGTAGATATGGGAAAAATGGAATTAGCCTAGATATTTTAATGACTATTTCTTCTCATATTTGCTTGACTTATTCTGTATCGTATAAAAAAGCAACGCAATTTTGAGAATGCGGAAATGGAGAAATCATATTGGGATCTCCCACCCCTCAGCATTACAGAGGGGAAATAAGGTGACACTGACCCTTCCTCCTGTTTTTCAAGGTTACTTTTCCAATTTATTTAATTCCGAGGAGAAATGTCTGGAAAACTGTATGTCTTCGATGCACTTCATCTTCGGAATTCTGCATGATTTCACCCCAATAATGCATGAAATCGCGTTTCGGCGACTATATATTTCAAACTTTTGCACGCCCCCGGACCCCTGTGGTCGGTCTCACGCCTTTGGCGTTTGCTTCGCCCCCCCGCCCCCCCAAATGAAGATCTGGCTACGTCACCACAGTGAGCAATAAGTGCATTTGATAAAAAAAAATTATTTGTGTGTTAGTATGTTATAATATTACCATGTCGTTCTTTTTATTATCATGGATTAGCAAGTGGACACCCATTGGCTATGGTTTTAAAATCCAGCAGCAAGAGGTCACAAACTGCATTATTTTAGTTTACAGTTTGATAAACTACCAGGATATCCAGTTTACGCCATGGAGATTGCCCATTTTGCTTAATTGGAGTTTAACTGAATCACTAAACATTTCTCCTACTCAACAAAGAATACTTGCATGGTGAGGATGGTATCTATACACAGTTGGCTATGGAGAGAAAAGCTCATAGGTTAGCAAAATTAAAATGGAGGGAATATAACTAATATATACACTCTAAATATATAACTAATATATACAGTCTTGTAGGATCTCTCAGCACTTGGGATAAATTCTGTTGACTCAGTAAATCACGGCTTATCTCCAGGTTATTATAGTCGCCCAGGACAATTATTCCACATTCTGGTGATGAATAAAGGATACTATCAATAGTTTTGCTTACTTTTACTGTTTTCAGAGTTAGGGTATCCATATCACTTTATTAGAGAAAAACATTTTTTGATGGATTTTTAAAATGTGAGAACGCCATGAGAGATTAAACGTATGTGTAACGCCTAAATGCTCATGCTGAAAGCCTCTTTGATTAACACATTTGATAAATAAAGAGGAGGATGAAATTGTTTGTCTTTTTTATCTGAAAAGATTGTTTCAGTTCTTTCGGCGTTCACAATTTAGGTTCGTAGCTGAATGATTGTTCTAAATTGTCCGACTTTTATTCACAAAAAGACGTACTTCGATTGGGAATACATCAATGCCGATGACTTTGTTTGTTTTCCATGCGAGCAGCTAGCAGGATCACGTCGAATCGGTGTTAAAGCACGTCGTCAGCACACACCAGGGCACAAGGACATGCATCATTTTGGACGACTGTGCCGCAAGCTAAGACGTCAAGGGTCAGACACATCAAAATTGGTAAAGTTGGGTTTCAGCGCGGGTAAATACGGACTTAGCGTAATTGTGTTAACACGACAACTGACGTCATAGCCAAAGCATTGAGAGAAAATATCGTAAGACCTGTGGTATTTTTCAACTTTAGTAAAAAGGACATGGAAAGTATTATTCAGGATTATTTTACGGGGTTGACAAGAAGGAAATTAACAAAATTACAAAACACTTAAGAAGCGAGAAGTACGCCAGAGTTGAGATCAATTTAGGATTTTCTTACAACTACACACTGGACTAATAGTTTGAAGCTTCTTGCTGAATGAACAAAATGGAAGAAGAGTTTAAAAATCTCGAAACCATTGCAAAAGAAGTCTAGTTTGTTAACGAAAAACAGTTTAATACACAATGGACGAAACAGAAGTCAAAAGAGCTGAACTAATCAGTTATGTCGAAGACGGAAACAAACTGAGCAATTGGAAAAAGCTTCGGTAAAAAAGCTTCGGTAAAAAAGCTTCGGTAAAAGCCACAGACAAAGTACACAAGGAATAGATGAGATTGCGTGAGTATCAGGCTGGTGTACGTTTGTGTGATGTTGTCTTGTCAAAGTTTGCTCATTTGTTAGGTTGTCTTGATTAGATGCTATTGAAAGTCCAGAGGAGTTGGCCGGAAAAAGCCTAAAGTCTAATCCATTATTGCGAACTGATGTTGAAAAAATAACAATGACCTTGGATTCCGTTTGTGGGACCTATAGCAGGTGGACTGACTACATTAAGTGCAATGCGCACCAATTGCGGAAACAAGAGTCTAAAGATGACGAAGATGAAATAATGTAAAAAATGGACCACAAGTTTACAAAGTCAACTTGAAAGTGTAAATTAAAGTCTGTGATGAAATAAACAAGTCAGTTGATGAATGGAGTAGTTTCGTTGCGGAAACCCCACTACAGAAAAAAATGAAAGACGTTATTGCAAGGATTGAAGAACGCGTGGGTCACTTGCATTCCAAAGTCAAGACAAAAATATCACCCTCCGAAGTCATGATAGATTTTCATAATTTTAGTTCGACTCATAGTTCCTGTTTCAAAATATGAGGAAATCATCATGTGTTTGGTATGCGGAACCACATGTCATAATATTAACATAACTTTGAAACTCACAGTTTTCCAAGTTCAAATAACAGCCTCGCAATAGGTCACTACTGACACTACAGGCTGGAGAGAAGCACAACAATTGGTGAACACATGTCGAAGGATGGTCGATACGTGTCGACGACAACTTGGGGAAATTCTACGCAAGTGACTGGGCGCAGGGGAGCGGAGCGAGCCTCCGAGGTCGAAGCGAGCGGACCGAGGTTTAACAAGCGATGCGAAGTTTAACGAGTGAAGCGAGTGGAAATTTGGTGCCCTACGCAAGTTAAAATCCCTGTACTCGCAATTTTTAGCAAAAATGTGCACAAATCGGCGTAATTTTTGACATAAGTGTTCTATTTTTGTAAATCATAATAGTACACACCTCTTTTGGAAACCAGCATTAGTTGAAAAGATTAGTGTGTTTTAAATAAAGTTGATCCATCCATCCACCCAACAAAGTCGATAACGTTAAAAATGGAACCATCAGATCGAACGGGGACAAGATTTATAATTTTAAAAGTAGAGCTGAATGTTTTAAAAATGGTCCAATTGTATATAGAATTAATATATTTAATCAAATTTTATCTTGGAAATATTTTATTAAACTTGGTTTTTAATCCTAATTCAAATTGTGTAAATAAGAGTAATGTAAACTAATTCAGTTTGGTTTAACAATTGTTGTAATTGACATGATAATTTATTAATTAGCTTACTGTTGATTGTCAAATCTTTTAAACATACAAAAAATACAAGTCATTACATTTTACGTTGTTTTTGAAGACCGCGAAAAACGTTGTGGTATACATACTTTTATAGTAATTTTCTCATACCGCACCTTGAATATTTCGACATATTATAAGACAATTCTAGCTTTTAAATACAAGCTTTGCTCCTTCGCCAGAAGATGGCAAACTGACTGAATACTGTTACAGGAGACCTTGGTAACATGACACGTCCACTAAGGTTACATAACACGCCCACTTTATTCGATTCATGAAATTCCTTCTTGGCTTCTCCGGGAAAACGCTTCAGTGTTGTGTCGACCTTTGTGTTCGATTTTTAATTCATCAGTTCGTGAAGGATTTGTTCCCTCAATATGGAAGGCAGCAAATATTACACCAGTTCAAAAATCTTCGCCTCCTAAAGATGTTGATTCTGACTTCAGACCAATCTCCCTCACACCAATTATCAGCAAGATTCTTGAATCCTTTCCCTACAAATGGCTACTTGACTCCGTCTCAAAAAAAATTGATTCCTTGCAATTTGGTTCGCTGAAGGGTTCAAGCACTAGTATGGCATTAATCTACATGCTACATAAATGGTTTGAAGCAGCTGACAAACAAGGCAACACTATACGGATTTGTTTACTTGATTTTGCCAAGGCGTTTGATAGATTAGATCATAACATTCTGTTGGAAAAATTGAAAGACATGGAAATTCATCCCGTGTTACTCAACTGGATCGCAAACTTCCTAACAGGCAGACAACAAAGAACCCGTGTTGGTCAGTTCTTTTCTGAGTGGAAGTTTTTAAACGCCGGCGTCCCACAAGGAACGAAGCTTGGCCCGCTATTATTTTTGATCATGATAAATGACTTGGCTGTAGTGGATGAAACTGTTAAATTTGTCGATGATACTAGCCTTTGGGAAATAATATCAAACAATTCCCCTTCCCAGTTACCCGCTAACATCATCAGCTGCTCTGAATGGTCATCAGACAATAATATGAAGTTAAACGTATCAAAGACCAAAGAATTGCGTGTCTGCTTTTCTAAGCTTACTCCATCGTTTGCCCCTATTACCATTCGCGGTCAAGAGGTCGACGTCGTTTCCGAGGCCAAACTATTGGGCGTTGTCCTTTCGGACGACCTCAAATGGAACTGCCATATTGACTACATTTGCAAGAAAGCCGCGAAGCGTTTGTACGGTCTGCGCCTTCTTAAAAGAAATGCTTTACCTTCTCATATTCTGATCTCAACCTATTGTACACATATTCGACCAATTGTCGAATATGCTTGTCAGGTGTGGCATTATGGCCTTCCTCATTACCTGAGTGATCAAGTTGAAAAAATACAAAAAAGGGCATTAAAAATTATTTTCCCTGGAACTATCTATGCTGAATGTTTGCTTAAAGCTAACTTGATGACTCTTTACGAACGTAGAACTGTCCTTTGCAAGCGACTTTTTTCGAAGATGTTGGAACCCACTCATAAACTGAATGCCTTAGTACCGCCTAAAAGTCTTCAAACTTATAATCTGAGGTCTTATCCCAACTTATTAGTACCTAGGTGTAGAACTGAACGTTTTCGAACAGTTTCATTCCTGCTGCGTCTCGTGCTTATAATAATAAGTAAACTTTAGATTATTATCGTTATTTTTATCTAACTTACCTATTTTTACCTGTAAATATAGAATAGATTAAATACCTATGTTCTTATACCCTGTAATTCCAAAGTAATTCAGTTGTTACTGCTAGTTTGGAAATTTATAATAATAATAATAAACCACCTCAATTATAGAGTTTTTTACACCCTCCGCTAAACCTAAATAGATGTCTGCGAAGGAGGCTCAGAAGATCTTTATTTGTTGCCGTAATGTCTCGGTGCATAAGTAGAACGAGCGAAAGTATAAAAGTACGGCAAAGTACCAAGTGTACATAAGCATATATCTACGTGCTTCCGAAGTTACAGAGGTGGATTTTTCTAGATTTTTCTGGGAAACGCCCACTTTATTAATTTATAAGCTTTATGGGGTGTAGCACTTCAATGAAAACACACTCACAATCTTAGCTTGCATATTCAAGGAACTAGGAGGCTAAAATGCAGCTAAAGTTTTGGCAGAATGTTCTAGTTTTTGTGATCTGCGTGCAGATATCTTGTTGGAGAACTAAAGAAGGTATTAGAAATATTGAAGGTACTAAAATTATTATATACAGGGTGCATCAAAAAAAGGTAATCGAATTTGAGCGCGCTATTGTATGTAAGTTACTCCGCGCATGATCAGTTATTTTCCCTAGTCGGAGAGATCAGGCTTGGTGACACGTTTTCCATTCCAAGTGGAGAACTAAATAAGCAAGTAGGAGTCCGATAAGAAATGTTAGTCAGAAATGCATATTTTCACCTCTGTGCCTAATTTAAGCAGCGCATAACAAAAGAAAAAGAAGAGACTTAAGTTGATGAAAATTAACTTCAATAAACTACGCACATATTCATTGTTACTATTGAGTAGGAATAAGTCTTAGCTAACTTATTCCTACTTAATAGTAACAATGAATATGTGCGTAGTTTATTGAAGTTAATTTTCATCAACTTAAGTCTCAAAGGGGGTTAATTTTCAATGGTTTTAGGGCTGTAATTGCATCACGATTACATGAGCAGTTTGAGTCCTGGCTGAATTTAGTCAGAGCTATATTTATAATCAACCCGGGCTGAAATGTCACGAAATAGGACAATAAGCCTGTCACGCTTCTTTGAAGCAATCAGACGCTGATTAGTCGACTATTTCACTTATGCGAGATTGTGGTTATAATGTGAAGTTAGACGCAAAATAAAGCCATTTTTAAACGGTTGTTTTTTTAGTCAGGGCTGAAATTATTTGCGATTACATGCTGCTGGGCTGAATTTCAGCCCGGGCTGAAATTTCAGCACGGGCAGCTCAAACCGGGCTAAAATTTCAGTCCGGGCTGAAACTCAGTCCAGGCTGGAATTTTAGTCATGTAATCGCTTGCTGTGATTAGGATTTTATCCTTAGGACGGGCTAAAATTTCAGCCCGGGCTGAAAACTCTCCATGTAATCAGCCCCTTAGACCCAATTCTCAATGGTCAAAATATGCGATTCTGATTAACATTTTTTATCGGATTCGTATTTGCTCATTTCCATTTGGCATGAAGAACATATCATGCATTCAACAGCTGAAAGCCTGATCTTTCCGAATATGAAAAAAATTCGTTCACACGATATTCAGATAGAGCAATAGCGCGCTGAAGTTCGATTACCTTTTCTGGTCCTGTATATATAAGGAGAAATGTTCTCGAGTGAGTATTTCATAATTTCCAGGTGGCGCGCAAGCAGAAAGTTGCCCGCCGCGGCTGAGTTTCGAACCCGCAACCTTTGAATTACTGGATCGATAACGAGAACATTTGAAGAAACACCACATAAGTTTATTATACAAAACTATTTACGTTTAGCAATAATTTCTATATTTAACTCTTGGTTTAGAAGTAATTTGTTCAAGTTCTAAAAAAATCACCTGCAGCTACCCTAAGAAAAGCCGTGTACATGATGTTATATATGGTCACGTGGTAGGACGAAATGAATGTAACACGAAACCTACAACTAACTTTACCGCTCCAAATGGATTTTGTGAGGTTGCTGAAAAATTAGAAGGAAAGGAAAATCCGGTAGCATCTTTAAATTCCCGTTTGCTGGCAAATCCTTCCCCATGCCAAGAGAAAGATACATACATCATCGTTAATTATTCATGTGAAGAGAGGCTAGTATTATGAGATCTTATTGCATGAGATCTTATTATATCCATGAGATCTTATTGCAAAAACTAAAACTAGTTGGAATCACAGGAAGTGCATTTCTATTACTCAAATCATACTTAACTGGTCGTACTCAAAGATGTGAAGTCAATGGATCTATTTCAGGGGAAAACGACGTCAAATGTGGTGTACCCCAGGGGTCTATATTGGGGCCACTATTCTTCTTACTCTATATTAATGATCTACCTGCATGTCTGAGTAAAACAAAACCACGGCTGTTTGCTGATGATACAAATATCACAGCAGCTGGAGAATGCTTAAGTGATCTTGAAGATGCAGTAAACTCAGATTTAGAAATGCTTCGTAAATGGCTCATGGCAAACAAACTGAGCTTGAATGTGGCGAAAACTGAATTTCAAATTATTGGTACTAAACAGATGCTGAAGAAAGCTTCTGTTCAGCAACTTAAAATTCACATTCAAAACATACCCATAAAGCAGGTTTTTCAATGTAAAACACTAGGTGTGACTGTTGATGAAAATTTGTGTTGGAAGAGCAATACAGATAATATATGTAAAAAGATATCATCTGGAATATACGCTCTTAAAAGCATTAAAGAATATGTTGATCAAAAAACACTCGTTTCCGTATACAATGCTATAATTCAACCATACTTTAGCTACTGTTGTGAAGTTTGGAATATATTTGGTGAAACGCAATCCACGCGTCTCCAAAAACTTCATAACAGAGCTGCTCGTGTAATAGCATGTGTGCCTAATGAGGTAGATCAACAAAC
This sequence comes from Paramuricea clavata, assembly GCA_902702795.2. Taxonomy (NCBI): domain Eukaryota; kingdom Metazoa; phylum Cnidaria; class Anthozoa; order Malacalcyonacea; family Plexauridae; genus Paramuricea; species Paramuricea clavata. Next base: position 10,526 of record CACRXK020011796.1, read on the forward strand.
TGTGCTAAATATATTAGGATGGGAACCACTCAAGGAACAAAGAGTGAAAGCAAAGGCAAAAATAATGTTTAAAACGCTAAATAACATGGGGCCAAATTGTCTCAAAGAATTATTTACTTTCAAAAAAGAAATATTAAACCGCAGTCTTCGTAACAGCTCAAGTACCATACGTTTGCCCAAGCCAAACACAAACAATATGAAAAAGAGTTTCATGTATGATGGAGCTTCCATATGGAACTCTCTTCCAAAAAATATAAGAGAAAGTAATTCGCTCTCAAGTTTTAAAAGAAAAATCGCTACCTATAGCTTATAAAGAAAACCACATCATTGTAAATAGCAAACTTTTTGTATATATTTTAATAATTTTATATTCTGCATGTTAATACTTCCTTATTATTTTACTTGTAACAATTTGTTAATGTTTTTTACACGCCCATTGTGGAAACCAGCTTCTGCTGACAATGTTAGCGTGGTTAAATAAAGTTTATCATCATCATCATTATCAGGTGAGTTGTAACAAATTAATCTATAAATTTATGCGAATATTTATTTATGCTAATTATTTTTGCCCCCCCCCGCCATATAAATAAAACCCTAGCGGCACCATTGTTGCTACCACTTCTACTCTTATTATAGATTGTAAGTCTAATCTTGTAAACCTAGTCCCCTAACTCTATAACTCTATTTCAATTTAAACTCTAATCTAAGAGTGCAAGAGTGTATAGGGCGAAAGCCCATAACGAGAGTAGTAATTCCGCTCGGGTATTTACACCTGCCTGCATGAATATGCGAAAAAGAAACCACAGCGGCAGTACAAGATCATCCTCCATTAGGTGATATCAGTGTTTTCTTCGTCTTCCGCATCCGCGGTACAAGCCAAGAGTGGAATGGTGTCTATTAAAGCTTATGATTAGCTGAGATAAAAAGTTTCTTTTTTATAATGTCATTTCAGGAGTTTTAATTAAGCCATTTTGATTTTATTAAGTTTTATAACTTTACAGAAGTTTAATATAACTTATGGTAATTTAATTAATTAAATTTCGTAAAGAAACGACGTAAAAGAAACAATTTTATATCCTCTCTTCATACTATGTAGGGTCATACTATGTTGTTTTACAATCAACAACCGAACCATATGTCATAATGGGATAGTCTTATTAAGCAGACAATGTATAAAATTAAACCTACTATTCTGTTTATTGGATTGTTTATTATATCATTTTATTCAAGAACTGTATGCATCGATTATATATACGCTTAATTTCCCTACTCCTCATCATTTGTTACTGATGGATGACCTTCAATATATGACCGATTTGATATATTTACTTGGCATAAACAGTTGATTTGTGCTCCATCAACCCTGACTATGACATTTTGAAATTAAATAGATCAATTATAAAGAACCGAAATGTTGATATCATGTATTAATTATGGTATAAAAAGGCTTTTAAAACTCTGCAAATGTATATTGGCAACACCTGGTATCCTGAAAACATCTATGCATCTACAATGTTCTCGCATGACTGGTAAAGTTTAGTATGTACTATCAAGAACATTTTGAACCGAACATATTTCAACAACAACATTATAACACTGAAATGATTCAACAAGAACATCATGCATAAAACTGAATATCATTTGTGAAGTTATGGCCGACATTAGTTTCTGCAAATTGAATATAGGCCTAGATTAGCCATTTTATTATTTTACCTATTTTTTCATTTACCATGATAACATGGCAATCACGATGTTTGAAAAGGCCAACCTCGTTCCCAACCTCTTCCTTCTTTTTGAGTAAAGACCCTGGCTGGGGCTGGTCACGTGTCACGCGGATTTCGTGTGGTAAATTAAAAATGTCATTAGGGTAGCGTGGGAGGGGAGCGCGCTTGTAAAATTACAGCTTTAAAAATTACAGCTTGTATAATTAAAGCACGCTTCGCTATAAAAGCACAACGAATAAGTGTAAAAATCTTCTAGACCGACCGACCGATTGATCGAGCAAACGATGTGGTTGTGAATTTTGTCAGTGTGAAAGTGTATCCTGTCTGATGCGTAAACTCAACAGATTTACCTTGCGTATAGAGATGTGGAACCTCTATAAAATAACGAGATCCTGTCATCTTTCCAACTGTGTGTAAATTCTAAACATGCTCCCCCGACTGTTAGAGCCCATTAAAGACTGTGATATATGCCGTTTTGGCATCGCTGAAACATCCCTGAGACTTCATGATCAAGAATTATGTTGAAGTGGCCACATAACACATTTGATATACGCATATGAAATGGCCACATTTGATATACGCATGAGTTTCCTCGACAATAGTGGCACAAAGTCCCACATGACTGAGCGTGTTCCAAATTAGTGTTGCCAACTGGTGTAATGACTGGAGGATGGACTTAAACCACACCAAGTGTGTAGTCATGCATTTCTCAAGAATTGCTCAACCGATGATCACACAGTACACACTATGAAACACTCCAGTCCTACAATAATCCAGTCAGAAAGATCTTGGCATACCTACCACTAACGACCTTAAATGGAACAAACAGGTGCAAGAGATATCGACTAAAGCAAATAAAATGTTAGGTTTCGTAAAGCGAACGGCGTTCGACATACGCCTGCGTAGAGTTCGTAAGGTACTTTATTTGACTATGGTTCGTAGTCAGCTGGCTTATGGTAGTCAGGTATGGGCACCCCAGACAGTAAACAACATCTTAACGGTTGAACGTGTGCAGCGACTTGCCACCAAATTTATTTTGTCATTGCCGAACCAAACCGATATATCATACCAGGAAAGATTGACCACCATTGGCATCATCCTTATATATTACTGGCACGAGTATTTAGATCTAGTGTATCTCTCTGACAGTAACATTTCTATCAAGATTCCTACTCGAGAAACACGAAGTACTAATGCAACCAATGGTATCTTACTTGAAGTAGCCAAGTTTCGTCAGAGTTTCGTCACGTAATTTTGGTTGCCGTGTGAGGCAAAGAAGGCGTACAGAAACGCGAGGTGTCAATTATAACAATCTAACCCGTATTAGATGCACAAATAATTATAATGAAAAAAACAAAAAACAAAATAAAGCTATACTCCCAAGAATTTGCTGCTTGAACGCACGCTCAATTAATGGAAAGGTTGATGAACTTGCAGCATTTATGTCCGTCAACAAAGTTCATATAGCCGCAATTACGGAGTCTTGGTTGACTGATGAGATAGGGGACGATCAAATATCGATTGGTGGTTATGTAATTCATCGTAAGGACCGGACACATGGCCGTGGGGGTGGGGTTTGCGTTTATGTGTCTCAGCAGATATCCATTACGCGATACTTGGAATTAGAAGATTTAAATCTAGAGTGTATGTGGTTGTGGGCTCGACCACCACGCCTACCGAGACCGCTATCTGCAATCGCAGTATGTGTAGTGTATAATCCACCGGACAAAAGTGTGCAAGAACAGAGGGAACTTTGCGATTACCTTGTGTCCTCTATTGATACTATACGCTCTAAATACCCTGATTGTGGCATAGTCGTTTTAGGCGATTTTAATCGTCTCAATATACAGGATTTAGTTACAAGTCACAACCTTAAGCAAGTCATCACGCGTCCGACTAGACAAGATTCAATCTTAAACTATATTATTACGAACTTGAAATCCTTTTACAAAACACCGGATATTTCTGCTCCACTTGGAACGTCGGACCATAACGTAATCATGTGGATCCCAAAAGACATTTTTAAGGATAATAATAATACGTGTACAAAGCGCACTGTGCGTCGGTATCCTCAGTCAGGTTTGAATGGTTTTGGTTTATGGTCAACCAGGAATAAATGGTTTAGTGGACTCGGACTCAATCCATCGTCGGATGAGTTAGCGTCATCATTTACCAATGATCTGAACACTGCATTCGATCATTTTTTTCCAGTGAACACAATCAAATTTCATCCCACGGACAAACCATGGATTACTGGGCACATAAAGCAACTTATTAAAGAACGCCAACGTGCTTTCCACACTGGCGACGCGCAATTGTGGCGCCATTACAGACGGAAGGTCCAGATAGAGATTAAAACTAGGAAAAATAATTTCTATACCCAAAAAATCCATAACTTGCGAAAAGACGATGTCCGTCAATGGTGGCACACTATTAACACAATGTCAGGTAGAGCGAAAAGTCAACCTAAGTTTACAATTGAGCGTGACGGACAGTTATTATCGGAAGGTGAACTGGCAGAGTCTCTAAATGATTATTTCGTAAGTGTAGCAAGTGATATCCCACCACTTGATATTTCAAGACTTCCAACATTCTTACCAGCTGCGGTGCCGCCTCCTACAATTCATCCTCATGAGGGTTGTAGTAAGCTCTTAAAACTTCAGACTAATAAGGCTATGGGCCCGGACAGTATTCCATCACGAATTTTAAAAGAGTTCGCCTACGAACTTGCTGAGCCAGTTACATCAATATTTAATACATCTTTGTCCTCTGGACTAGTGCCTGTTTTATGGAAAGATTCTACCATCATACCCATTCCTAAAGCGAAACAAACCCAGGTTGAGAGCGATACCCGCCCCATCGCACTTACCCCTGTGTTATCGAAAGTACTCGAAGACTTTGTGGTTAGTTGGATGGTTGAGGACATAGGTGGACAAATCGATAATCGTCAGTATGGCAGCCTGAAGGGAACATCTACCACCCTTTGCCTTCTAGATCTTATCAACAACTGGCTTTCTAAAATGGACAACCCAGGTCATTACCTTAGAGCATGCTTTCTGGACTTTAGCAAAGCTTTCGATAGAATAGACCACAATATTGTTATAACAAAATTGATCGATTTGGGAGTGCGCCGTTCAATAATCCCTTGGATTTGTAGCTTCCTTTCAAATCGCCGCCAGTGTGTTAAGCTGGGACAGTGCGTGTCCCGATGGCTTTCAACTAGTGCTGGGGTCCCACAGGGTACCAAATTGGGTCCAATCCTTTTTGTCATAATGATTAATGATCTGAAAATAGTATCCCCGCGTTCCAGTAATTGGAAGTACGTAGACGACGTGACGATATCTGAGATTGTTCCAACAAGGGAGGTATCTATACTACAAAACGAATTGGACGCAATTGGTAATTGGACAAGTACCAATAATATGAAATTGAACCCCAAAAAGTGTAAAGAGATGATTGTCTCCTTTCGACGAGATATTGAGCAGCCACCACCCACCTTAGTTGTTGAAACCATTAGTCTTGAAAGAATAGAATCCCACAAGTATTAGGTTTAACGATCCAGAATAATCTAAAGTGGGATTTGCATATCAGTGAGATAGTAACCAAAGCATCAAAAAGACTACA
>CACRXK020011797.1:0-15873 GCA_902702795.2 Paramuricea clavata
TCATTTAAGACTGTCCTTTATATAATAAACAGAAAAATACATGGGTGGTTGGAAATACCAGATTTATTTTTCGTGTTGAACATGACATCTCACTTGTTCGCTGCGCTCACTTGTTCGCTGCACACTCATGTTCAACACTCGAAATAAATCTGGTATTTTGTGCACCCATGTATTATTCTCTATTTAAACTACAGCTAGACTGGTTTAAATTATTATCAATTTATCAGTGATTGTAAAAGTTGGAGATAGAAGTGTTTTGTTTTATAAAATTATCAAGTTGTCGGTGATCGCAAAACCTCCAAATCCTTAACTTCAAATGTTAGAATGTTAGGGTTAGAATGTTAGGGTTTGTAATATATACATTTTAAGTGAGAATATATACATTTTAAGACCTAACCAGGAACGACTGCGAAAAATGCAGCACAAGGTCCTCTGGTAGGAATTGAACCTACGGCCCTGCGATTCCGGTGCAGCGCTCTAACCAACTGAGCTACAGAGGCCAGCTGTTGAGTTTTAACCGTAAGTTCATGTATATTTAAGTAATCGGGTGTGCGGGTTATGATAAGGTGGACTTCAATAATTTGGATTCTTGCACTTCACTTGGTGGACTTAATATTAGAATGTTAGCTAGGTTTGTAATCCAAGTGAGAATATATACATTTTAAGACCTAACCAGGATCGACTGCGAAAAATGCAGCACAAGGTCCTCTGGTAGGAATTGAACCTACAGCCCTGCGATTCCGGTGCAGCACTCTAACCAACTGAGCTACAGCTCGGCCAGCTGTTGAGCTTTAACCATAAGTTCATGTATATTTAGGTAATCGGGTGTGCGGGTTATGATAAGGTGGACTTCAATAATTTGGATTCTTGCACTTCACTTAGTGGAATTAATATTAGAATGTTAGGGTTTGTAATCCAAGTGAGAATATATACATTTTAAGACCTAACAAGGAACGACTGCAAAAAATGCAGCACAAGGTCCTCTGGTAGGAATTGAACCTACGGCCCTGCGATTCCGGTGCAGCGCTCTAACCAACTGAGCTACAGAGGCCAGCTGTTGAGCTTTAACCGCAAGTTCATGTATATTTAGGTAATCGGGTGTGCGGGTTGTGATAAGGTGGACTTCAATAATTTGGATTCTTGCACTTCACTTGGGGGAATTAAAATTAGAATGTTAGGGGTTGTAATCCAAGTGAGAATATATACATTTGCATATTCTCACTTGGATTACAAACTATTCTCATTTGGATTACAAAATATATACACCAAATATATACATGTACTATACCGGTACATTTGTATATTTTCACTTGGATTACAAAATATTCTCACTTGGATTACAAAATATATACATGTATATATTCTCACTTGGATTACAAACCCTAACATTCTAATATTAATTCCACAAGTGAAGTGCAAGAATCCAAATTATTAATTTCAAATGCCCTGCCGGGGCTAAGGTTCGAGTGGAAATGCAAATGCCCAACCCCCGGGATGTGCTTTACAGGAAAATGGCTGGGCGAGGGGGATGGGCACACTTGGATTTGGCTGATGCATTAAAAGTCCTGTGCTTATTCCAAACTGCTTGTCAAATATTTACTTGCTAGAAGTAGAAATTTACTCTGACCGCTGGATGAAGAAGACATTAAATAAGTACTGGTCAATAAATAGAAATGTATTTTATTTCATAGTATTACAATTTTATTTTTATACTATAAAAATAAAATATAAACATGCAGCATCGAATATGCAAATTCGAGGCAAAATTATTGTTGAATCGGTTTATTTATAGGATTTCTAACAAATAGCAACTATAAAAGTTTGTACCTTGTCTTCACATCGTAATAGCCAATGCTTTTAAATTTACATATTTTAGAATCAGTTCCTTTCCTGGTAACTGCATTTCTAAATGAAATCATCGTGAGTAGTGAGTGCTGAGCAGGCTGTTTTACTATAAACAAATTTTAGGAATTGTTAACAACTTTGAAAAATATATCGTTGCACATTCGGTCACAGTCGGAAAAATGTTCATAGTATGTTGTACCGTCGTTTGCAACTAACGATGAACAGTCGCTCATAAAAACATTCGCGTGATTAGAATCTTCAATGTTTGTCAAGAACAATAACACTTAATTGTTGTTTCCCATGTGTGCAATAAAAATAAGTAACAAAACTTTGTCTGAACTTGTTGGGCTAGAGACCTACTGGAAACTTTTACAGGCTTTTTAATGAGAATAGAGAATGTTTTATCTGCAACTGTTCACCCTTAGTTGCCACCGACGGTATTTGATAACTGATATAAATAAAATAGAGTCTGGTTATACTGACTTGAGCGTGTCATGACAAACTCTTTATTGGAAAATTGTGACGAAATAGTCGAATATAGAGGGTCGAATATCATACTTAAACTTGTATAGCTACAGTATCATTGGTACATAGCGTTGTGAAGACAAGCCTTTGCTTTAATACCTTTCGCTTCAGCAGTCTTTTTTTTTCCATGCTTCTCTACGCTTTCCCAGGCGAGCTTCTCTTTCCTCAGCAGTCTCCTCGAGCAAACGTTGTCGTCTTCGCTGGCTCCCTCCTTTTCGCGAGACCGCCGAGACGTTCGGCTTTCTTATCGTTTCCTTGCCGCTCTTCATTTGGCTCCATACAGTAGTCCATATCTTTTCAATTGGTATTTGATACCATAATTGTTTTATTAAACTCTTTATAGAGCAAATTGCTTTGAAAGCTGTCAAAGTTTTTTGCAAACGTACAAAATACTGCAGTGCATGCAAAAAGCAAATTATTTTCATGAAGTATCTGTCAGTTGAAGTCGTCAGTTCATCTCACAACAACAAATTTTAAATTTGACCAATCAGTGTTCGCTATTCACGACAGTCCGCTATATTTTGAGATCAGTGAGGATGACCACCCATGAACGGTGAACCATGCGCCCGCGATATTTTATGAACTTTAGACTCCGCTAATGCTTTCGTTTCCCCGGGTGTAAATAGCCGGGGGGAATTAGTACCCTCGCACGGCGCTTCGCGCCGCCGGCTCGGGGATGACTGAAAATTGCAAATTTCGCAGGGCTATATTTTCCGCATTTTACAACTTTTCGTAACGAAACTTTGGAATATTACAAATTTTGTGATATCAAAGATGTTGTCTGCCGCGGCTGGGTCTCGAACTCGCGACCTTCGAATTACTAGATCGACGCTCTACCTACTGAGCTACACGATAAGACGGATTTAAGACTGGAAATTATGAAATATATACTGAATGTCATAAACATACTCGTTTACATTATTTCAGCATCGAACAATACTAGTTCTGCAAGTGTTATGTTAGTTGTGTAATTGTACACTCTGTAATATGTTAAGATGAAAATGTTCTAGAGTGTGTATTATATAATTTCCATACCCAGCGCAAGCAGAAAGATGTTGTCTGCCGCGGCTGGGTCTCGAACCCGCGACCTTCGAATTACTATATAATACACACTTTAGAACATTTTCATCTTAACATATTACGGAGTGTACAATTACACAACTCAACATATATATATTTATATATATATATATATATATATATATATGTATATATATATATATACATATATATATATATATATATATATATATATATATATATATATATATATATATATATATATATATATATATAATATATATATATATATATATATATATATATATATATATATATATATATATATATATATATATATATATATATATATATATATATATATATATATATATATATATATATATATATACAGGGTGTATCAAAAAAAACTGAACAGATTTAAAATTGCTCTCAATTTCGCAAAACACCTATTTGTATCCGGTTTTTTATATATATAGCTTCTTTGGGTACTTATAATGTAAAATAATGAAAAAAATTTCTCGAACTCAAATTTTGTGAACCAGGGGGTGTGTCTTTTCCAACAAACTAAAAATGGCTCGCGCACAAAATTTAAAAGCTGCAATCATATTTTGAGTTAACAGATGGAAAAGTTGTCGGGATTTTAATTACTGTACAAAATTTCAGACAATTTGGTTTAGTTTAAGCCCCTTAACTATTCACGCAAAGTTACAATTTTCCCGAAAAATCAGCTATTTGCATGCTTAATTAATGCATTTGCCTAATTTGCATATGTCGGCAATATGCAAATTAGGTAAAGGCATTAATTAAGCATGCGAAAGGCTGACTTTTTAGAACAAAATGAATAGTTAAAGGGCTTAAACTAAACCAAATTGTCTGAAATTTTGTACAGTAATTAAAAACCCGACAAATTTTCAATCTATCATCTCAAAATATTATTACAGCTTTTAAATTTTGTGCGCGAGCCATTTTAATTTTGTTGGAAAAGACACACCCCCCTGGTTCACAAAATTTGAGTTCGGGAAACTTTTTTCATTATTTTACATTATAAGTACCCAAAGAAGCTATATATATAAAAAAACAGATACAAATAGGTGTTTTGCGAAATTGAGAGCAATTTCAAATCTGTTCAGTTCTTTTTGATACACCCTGTAGATGGGTATGATATTATAAGAAAAGATAGGTCTAGAAATGGTGGTGCACGTGGAGTTTGCATTTACCTACGTAGTTCTATAAACTATCAAATCAGACAAGATCTTACACCAGCCGATCTAGAAGCTAGATTCATAGAGATAAATAACTAAACACATAGCTGACCATTCAAGGCATTTTTTAATACCATGGACTGGTGGGGCATTTGCCCCAATGGGCCCCTTCCTCTGCCCCACCGCTGAAGAAAAAAGGCTTATTGCCCAAAAAGTCAGAGCCCTAGGACCTGTATTGAGTAAACGAGTTTAACATTGAAAAGAAGTTTATGTTGTGTTTGAATGTTTAGCATGCAAATTATTACAAACTTCACCATTAAAACTTTGTTATGAGAATCTGAGATTTTTTTTTAATGTGTTTTCAAGATGCAGGGAAAACTCGTGCCTGCGGTACTCAGCTCACACCTTCGGCGATGCAATTTTTTCCCCGTAGACAGTCGGACTCCTCATAGATAGTGGGACGCATCATTGACCCATGTCCTTAAAACATTCAGCGGATACTCTTCTTAGTTATTAGATGCGCTTCCCAGCGTGTCTTGTGCGAGCAATTGGTATGGATTTCAAACTAGTATTACTTGGTTGAGATGCCAAAATATGAGCAGTTCACAGTGGCTTCATATCTTGTGTGGTGATGACATCTGACATATTTTATTCACTTAAATATTCGCCTTTCCCACTTGCTTTTCTCGCTTTTACGGTAACTCTTTTTTGCAACTCTTTTAATTTCTTTGCTTTTGTGAACTCTTTGTAAGTTTCATTGTTTTTTATCCTTTAATTCTGAACAAACATTGCAATATCTCCCGGGGCGATTGCAGAGTACCCGTCCATATTTTAAGCTACTCGATCCTTTCAAACATCATGGATACGAATAGGAGGTAGTAATTAATACATCTATATTTATTCTCAATGGAGTAATAATAAATAGATTGATAGATTAAAATCCTATGGTGGTAAAGGTAGCTACGAGCATACAGTGACTCAGCATTAATATATTAAATTGTCATAGTGTTAAAGGTACAGTAGCTCTATATTTTAGTAGTAGTAATTTATACGCAGTCAAATCTTTATTTGGAGAATAAAGGCTTTGTGCAATACAAATGTGTTCTTTACTTCAATGTCCCGTCGAATAAAAGCGATATTAATTTCATGGACAGCAAGGAGACTGTACGTAAGGAGTTAGACGACCTTTCCTTTTACGATTTAATATGTGATGCGCAGGCGGGCCTACATGGTAAATCCAAGATGGCGGTACAACAGGGCAAAAAGACTATAAATTCTATTACGAAAATCAGGATTTTTCCTTTTTTGCCGTCGCATTGTTTTGAAACTTATTCAAATTTTATGGTAAAGAGAAACTTACCGCGAAGATTTTGAGCATATATATGATTGAATTGGATGAAAACTCGCAAAATTATCCATCGATAAAAGTTCGTGTATAGTACTGATATAGTACTATATATGTAACTTGTACAGTTTTTCTTTAATTTTTGCTCACTATTTGCATAAAAAGCAAATTATAACAGACCATAGATGATAGACCCTCATCCAGTGCTCTCATCAGTTTACTTCTCTAACAAGCAAGGGGGGGGGGGTACATAACAGTTCATTTTTCACAATTATGAGGACAGAGCAGATGATGATGAGAGATGCAAGTATAAAACACCATTCGCAAGGCTAGATGTTAACATAGCACAGTATTTCTGGCAATAAAACGCTCCAACTGACCAACTGACCATTTCACACGAACTTTTATCGATGGATAATTTTACGATTTTTCATCCAATTCAATCATATATATGCTCAAAATTTTCGCGGTAAGTTTCTCTTTACCATAAAATTTGACCGAATAAGTTTCGAAACAATGCGACGGCAAAAAATGCAAAAATCCTGATTTTCGTAATAGAATCTATAGTCTTTTTGCCCTGTTGTACCGCCATCTTGGATTTATCATGTAGGCCCCGCCTGCGCTAGGTATGCGTGCGGCAATCTAGATCTCCTATATCTATGCTTTAAACAGTGGGAAATTACCAGCCTGCTTTGCGCGCACTGTTTGCCAGCGAATCGGGCCTTTCAGAACCGGAAATTGGGCTGGAACACGCGTTCGTTCTTTTGATTCGGCAAAACATAGCCTATCGAAGGGAAGATGACTGTGAAACTCATTAGAATAACAATATAACTCATTATCTATGTTAACAATATAACTCATTATCTATGTTAGTCAACGTTTATTCATAAATCTGGTCGTTTCACCGTCACGTGTGTATTGTATTTTTACCAAATCCACCAATAGCAATTTCCAGTTTCCCTATTAATTGTTGGAGTCACGGATAGGTGACTTTCCTAAAACATTGCTATTGGGTAGTTGAGCAAGAATACAATACACACGTGACGGTGAAGGACCAGATTTATGAATAAACGTTGACCAACATAGATAATGAGTTATTGTTATTCTAATGAGTTTCACAGCCATCTTCCTTTCGATAGGCTATGGGCAAAAGAAGCACGACAAATTGATATACAGAAGTAAAATTCGCACGGTGCTCGTTTGCAAAAACAAGTTAGCAACTGCAAACTGTCGTTCTGTCACTTTCATTTGATCTGATCCGTGAATCGGCCTCAACGGCCTTTGATTTTCTTTGTCTTGTGATTTCTCTGGTGGAACTAATTAGAAAAGACCATTGAAAAGACAAACAAAGAAACATTCCGCCTAATGAGTAATGAAAACAGGCTTTACTGGTCGTTCTTTTTGCGTGTGAATTCCCCCCATCGAGAACGTATTTGTAATTTACCATAACAATTGTTTCCCCGCTCATTAGTGTGAAAACGACCCAAGGCGTTTATATAAAACAATAAAAGTATGACGGGTTAAAATCTTATCACTGCTGTGGAATTCATTTGCAAGGCAACGAAGCCAAGATATTTCATAATCGATTCACTTCTCTTGCTTACAACAGCTACGTTTTATAAGTCAAGCTTTGACACGATTAATTTACTTGTTCTTACTGAGCTAAGCCTAAGGAATCTAAACAATTATGAAGGTAAGGTGATAAGTATTCACTGTTTACATTTATTTGCACTGTGTCTGTGCTGCGAGAGTCGACCGTGCCATTGGCATCGCACTATTCCTACACTGGCACAAACCGTGTATATAAGACTATAAGTGGTAGCTGTTTGTTGTAGTATTTTACAGTAATTACAGGCAAGCGCGATGGAGAATTCCGTTGAACAAATTGTGATCAAAACCACCAGCAATTTCTTAAAGAATAAAGCCAAAGGCATGTATTATTTCAACAATATATATTATATGCAGGGTCAAGAATTACTGACATGCAAGGGACGTTTTAGTGTCAAATCAGACGTGAGATTGTTAGTCGCTTGCCTAACACTGAAACCGTTCCGGCAATCAGACGAAATTTAGTTAGAACGAAGATCTCGCAAGGTGTTGTAATATATCAAATTCAAAGTGGCACGTGCCAATATAAATAAGAAAGCTTCGGAAGAGCCGACGAAGCTAGGGCCTTCGCCAGGCCAGAGTTCGCTCGAAACATCGAAGTTCTCCTTGTATTTCTTAGCTATAGTTAGCATCCATTGTTACTCGATGAAACCTTTTTTAAGACGAAATTGCATGAACTTGGTTTGCTATCATCTTTCTTATATTATTTGATATTGTATTCGAAATATGCTTGACCAGGCAGTAGCAATCCTACGCGCTGTATCTTGAACTTGCTAACTACGCCTACGGCCCTACGCCTACGGACTCTGACCACATAACTTGATAATTTTCCTCAACAACAATCGACATGTCAAACTTATAGAAAGGGTTTATACAGGGACGCCGGAGCGAGGGTAGGGCACAGGGGGGCAATGTTGACGTAAGGGCAATCACTAATTAATATTTCGTTTCCGAAAATTTTTCCGGGACCTTAATTCACCAAAACAAGGGCAAAAAATTTGAAAACACAATTTTTGACACAATATTCCAGAAAATTTCACGTATATTTCAATATTACGTACATTTCACCCGTAATTCATACTTTTTAATCGTTGTACCTTATATTTTTTGTGTTAGAATTTTTATCTATAAGGGCACTTTCGCCCCCCTACCCCCCTTACTAAAGGGCAAGGGGGGCGATGCCCCCCCTGCGCCCCCTTTCCAGCGTCCCTGGGTTTATAGGGGATACGAGAGAGGAATTTAACAAAAATATGTAACAAGGACACAAAACATGATGGGAAAACACAAATACCATTACTGTAAAAAGACAGTTGTAGTTGGACATTTCAGAGTTGAAATAACTTTAAGGTACACACGTAAAAATCTCATATCTTGTAACAAGTCTGCCAACAAGCCGTCAACAAGATGTATTCGCACTGCTTGTCACAAGTTGTCAACAGGTTTGGAACAACTTGTTGACAACTTGTAACAACCTTGTCGAAATTATCAGATTTGTTGCAAAGTTGTTCGGACAAGTCCGTTACATGCTTGATATAACAAGATTGTTACAACCTTGTGTTGACAACCTTGTAACATCCTTGTTATATCATGGTTGTATCAAACTTGTTAGCACAGTCTTGTAACAAGGCTGATAATGCCATCAAGCTTGTTACAAGTTGTTAACAGCTTGTTTCAAACTTGTTACAACAAACTGGGAACAAGCAATGCGAACACAACTTGTTGTTACAACTTGTGCGTTTTTGCGTAAGGAAAGCTACTGAGCAATCTTTGATAGAGAATTTGTTTAATTAAATTGAATTTAACAGACTTATGGCTCAATGAGGTCATTTTTCTGCTATTGTAAGTCAGTCACCTCTTCTTAGAGGACATGCAGTTGAACGCAGAATTGTGTTTAAAAGTCATCACATAGATCATAGCCTATCGAATTAGGGAAGATGGCTGTGAAACTAATTAAAATAACAATATAACTCATTATCTATGTTAGTGAACGCTCGTTCACTCATAAATCTGGTCCTTCACCGTAGCAATTTCCAATTTCCCTATTGTAATTCGAGTCGGGTGACTTTCTTAAAACATTGCTATTGGTTAGTTGGGCAAAAATACAATGTCAATGCATACGCAATGGTATGAATAAACGTTGACTTAAGGCTAATTTCCACTCAGGAAAATTATCCGTGGATTGGAACGGACAAGAAAATTTTTCTTTCTTTGTGTTAAAGTCATTAGTTCCAACCCAGAGCTCACAGGACAAAGAAAAATTTTCTTGTCCGTTCCAATCCACGGATAATTTTCCTGAGTGGAAATTAGCCTTAACATAGATAATGAGTCATATATATTGTTATTCTAATGAGTTTCACAGCATCTTCCCTAAAACTCTAAAAAGCTGGGAAATGGGATCATAATTCCTTTTTGTTTTGGGGCAGTTCCCAGGGGTATATACACGATTCAGTAAAATATATTTCTCCCAATAATGGACTTCACTCTTATTTTTTCCAGATTTTAACCATTGCAAATTTTTTCGTGTTGTTTTTCTCTGTGGAGGCTAATTCAGGTTCGTGTGAAAAATAATTTCATAACTACAAGTTTGTTCAAAACTACAGATAACTTTCGGACTGGTGATTTTGTTGTCTAATCGTACTTTTTTTGTTTTTGGATGGAAATGAAGAACCTTGGAGAAACGTTGGTGATTGTGGAAAAGAATTGAGTAAGTAATGTTAGGCACAGTGTATTTTATATTTTAGTTGTCAAGGTTAATTAAGCTTGAGCTCAGGGGCGGCACTTGTTTACAATTACGTACAAACGGTTTGTTTTGGGGTTGTTTTTTTGTGTTGGTGTAATGTACTCAGGTGAATATGATGCTTGTGATGTTACTCTGAAAACGTTGATGTTACGCTTGGAAAATATGCCTGACCACGGTGGGAATCGAACCTACGACCTTTGGAATACCAGCCAAATATACTGAGCTACGCGGCCAGGCCGGTTCGAGTTCCTTCGATATCGATGTAATCATGATTTTTTTGTTGGTGGCGTTGGGCTAGTATTCCAAAGGTCGTAGGTTCGATTCCCACCGTGGCTAGGCATGTTTTTCAAGCTTGCCCGGTGTGGATATACACTCAGAGTAACATCACAAGCATCATATACGTACAAATTGTTTGAAAAATATTTTCGTATATTTGTGGTATAGTGCTAAAACAACTTTATTCTCAAACAAAACTATTCACCTCACTGTCGATAAATAGTGCAAGGATACTCCATCTCAACGCTTTGCGTTTCGTTGAATATCTTTGGGGAAGCCTCACATATCGATTTTGTCCATGAGAAATGTCACATGGACGTTTCTCTGGAGACCCCACCCCCACCCTTTAGAAATGTCGCACATAGTTATCGATATTTTGTTCTTATAGCACACATAAGGTAATTTTCTACGGTTGGCTATTGGCGATGCTTCCGCGAGGAATATGTCATCTTCTGCTGACATATGTTTTTTATTAATATATGAACTTTACAATTTCCAACGTTTCTCAAAACAACTTTTTCGCATGAAATATTAACAATTTAACTTTAAGCACGTTTTTCTTGAAATTTGAGTGTTTTCAATGCAAGGAAGGCGTAATAATATAAATGTATAGAACAGGTATGGTAGTACGAATGTATAGACTGGTCGGTTTGTATCAAGTTGTTTTCTTTTTTTGATGCTTTCGAAAAAAAACTATCGAATTTTTCCATGATGTTTTACAGAGAAACGTCACAGCTATGTACCTCCCCCCACCCCCAAACGAACATATGACGTTTCTCGTGGACAAAATCGATATGTAAGGCTTCCCTTGCACTATTCACCTCGACGAATAATTGTTAACTATTTGCATTTCCGACTAGCATGCAATCCAGCATGCCAACTGAGATGTCTCGAAATTCACAACTACTACCGCAGTCTTCACAACTCACCGCCATTGTTCTGCGATCCGACATTGGCCAAATCTGCTCAAAAGTGGGTGGACCAACAAGCAAGAGATGGAAACATGCATCATTCAGAGTGGACGGATAAATTTACTGAGTCGATTTCTTGGAGAGGGGAAGGATGGCTAGGTAGATATATTACTTATATTATTATTATTATTATATAACTGTTTACCATCAGTTTTACGTCAATCAAATCTCTCTATTAGTATAGGTAATCATGCGATGGCGAGTACAATTAGGGATTAATAGTACGAGTGATGTTTGGAAATTTTGCCAAAATTGGACGAGCCGCCGGGGCGAGTCGAATTTGGCAAATTTCCAAACATCACGAGTACTGTTAATCCCTAATTGTACGAGCAACATCGCATGATTACTTGTTTATTATTGGCATATGACAAAATTGGATACATAATATCCGTCAACATAATATTCTCTCGCCAAAGCCCAGTCCTGCCAGACATTCAACCAAAATTTGGTGCTTTTGTTCGTATTTTCATTTAGTTCTTTTGTTAAAGCAAAATTTGGTGCTTTTGTTCGTATTTTCATCTAGGTCCTCAAGGGCAATTTCATTTCACATTTGTGTTCAAAATACCTTTCCGCCATTTTGTTTGTTTTGGGAAAATCATTAACTGTACTGCAGTACAATTAATGAAATAATTGTACTCCTTTCAACCAATCAGCATCCAGTAATGTTGTCATACTAATGATAAATCAATTTAAATGTAATCTCTTTAAACATTATTAGAAAATGTCTGAAGAAATTTATGACATTGGTGTGCCACAAACTTTCAAAACAATCTGTGTTATAAATGTCATTCATGTCGTCCCTTGTCTAGTCTTAGAATGTTAGGGTTTGTAATCCAAGTGAATATATATACATTTTAAGACCTGACCAGGAACGACTGCGAAAAATGCAGCACAAGGTCCTCTGGTAGGAATTGAACCTGCGGCGCTTAAGTTTTCATGTATATATAGGTATTCGGGTGTGCGGGCTGCGATAAGGTGGACTTCAATTAAATCGTGTTGTTAATAATGATCACTTATATATGTATTCTGTATAAATAGTTAAGGTTACCCGTAAAGGAGTGTTCATCTCTCTGGGTATAACCTGTCATTTATTTGACAAAGATTGTAATATAAAAAAATAAAATTAGTAAATATCGTGATTCTTAGACATCTCGTTCGATAGAGTCTTCGCTCGAAACGTCGAAATTCTCCTTGTATTTTCAGGTAGTTGCATCCCTATCAACGAAGGCTTTTTGTAGATGAAATTTGAATATAGGCGTACATTTCTATGGAAAAGATGTACATTTCTACTGAAAATGATAACATTTATACAGAAGAGTTTAATTTCTAAGGGATACCACTTGATTTGTAGGGAACGAGTGTCATTTTCTACGGAAGAACCTGGGGCGTAGGAACCGGGGGAGGGGCAAGGCGCCCCCCCAAGTTTTCAGAAGATACAAAAAGTGCCCTTTTTCCGGTGGCAAATTTCCCTTTCAGATTGCATTTTTGACTCACGGATGTCGCAAAGCAACATCTGGGAGTCTTTGTGGTTACTTAAATGTGGGGCAGTTAAAGAATGAGAATTGACCAGTCTGCTTTGCGCACACTCTTTGCCTGCGAATCGGGCCTTTTAGAACCAGAAATCGGGCTGGAGCACGACAAATGGCACAATTTACACAGTACTCGTTTGCAAAAACAACTGCAAACTGCTTTAACAGCTTAATTCTTCCCTCCCCCCCGTCGCCATCATTTCCGGGAAAAATTTTTTAGGTGCCCCTTTTCATTCCAAAAGTGCCCCTCGAAACCCGGGCCCCCCCCCCCCCCAACTTCCTACGCCGCTGGGAAGAACTGTATCCCTAACGGGTCACCGTAGTGTTCGCAGGTTTAAAGGAAACAACTTTCAAAATATAAAGACAAAATGTCAATGAAAATAGGAAAAAACCTGGTTTCCATGTGGTCGTAACGGTCGTAAAGATTGAGTCACAAATCACGTTCTTTCTTATCAGCCGAAATACAACATTTCAGAATCGAAAATACGCGGAGTGATTATAACTAGGGAATACTTATGATTTATATGTGGTAGGTATAAACTACAGCATGACGTCATGGCGTTGAATATGATTTTTCATATGACGTCACTCCGTTGAATATTATGTCAAAACGTTAACTCTATATTTGGTCGGCTATTGAGTGGATATGGGGATTTCACAATTGGCTGTTAGCCATGCAATCGGAAACCATAAATCTTTGAAATAAATAATAACGTGACTATCTGCCTCAGCTTCGCTTCGCTAGATAACATTGTCCTTGGTCTAAATAATTTTTGGCCTTCTTGATATAATGTTCAGCCTCATGCAAAAATTCTTGTTTGCCGTTTGATGGTCTATACGGTTTGATTTGTTGTCGTTGTCGATGATGATGACGACGACGACGACGTCGTCGTACATTTGCATTATCCTGTTACTGTCAGTAACAAGTTTTTGTCGTCGTTGTCGTTGTAGTTTGTTGTTTTGACGCTGTTGTTGATGCTGATGATGTTGTTGGTGATGATGATGTTGATGATGATGATGATGTTGACGTTGTCAACTTGTTGCATTGAACTATAAATAACTGGAAGGCTAACTCCTATATAGTATGAGCACTTTGAATATGGCAATATTTTTGCCAATTTTTAAATTATTCCGACCTTCAAACGTTCAATCTTCTTGAAACTTCGCATACAGATGTATTTTGCATGGGTTTAAATAATTCCTGAGGTATGACATTTTCGTTTTATCTTAAACTTTCAAAAACTCAGAAAAAACTGCAGTCAAAACGCGCGGTTTTTCTGACCGTTCATGCTTATGGTCGTGTTTTTTCGGGTTTTTTTTTTGCTAATTTGTGATTTGTTTGCTTTGCGAATATTAAATTCATTTATCATACTACTGATATAAATTAAATTCGGTGGTATAACTAATATTTTGGGGCAAGATTTTTCTGATAAGAAAATGTGCATATTTTGAAAAATTTTTTTTAAAAAGGACTGGGTCTACCTACAAAAAAGCTTCAAGCACGGCTTCAACTCCCCCCCCCCCCTGACTTAGCCTTCCAGTTATTTATAGTTCAATGACTTGTTGTCGTTACTGCTTCTGTTGTCGTCATTTTGTTGTTGCTGTTAACTTTACTTTTGTTATTATTTCGTAATATATAGGCATGAACCAAACGGAAAGCGCGATCGCAGGGGCTGTTAGAGGATGGTATTCTGAAATAAAAAACCATTACAACTACGTTACTGGCACGGGCAATGGTGTTGTGGGACACTTCCAAGCGGTCGTATGGAGCAGTACTACCAAACTGGGGTGTGGTATCAATATACAGTCCGGTGATGGGACTTACGTCACTGCGCATTCTTCACCAGCGTCGCACGCAAATGTAGATCGTGATAAACTAGCACCACTGAACGTCAAGCCAAGAAAAGCACCAGGTGTGTGTTGCGCACGTACGTATTATGTACATTAAGGCTAATTTCTACTCAGAAAAATTATCCGTGGATTGGAACGGACAAGAAAATTTTTCTTTGTCTTGTGAGCTCTGGGTTGGAACTAATGACTTCAACACAAAGAAAAATTTTCTTGTCCGTTCCAATCCACGGATAATTTTCCTGAGTGGGAATTAGACTTTAGAGGTGTGCATCGGATTGGATTGGACGTCATAATCCGACAATTGGCTAATGTTTAGAATCCGATCCGAAATTGTCTAATCCGAATCCGATCCGAGTTTTGATAAAGAATTCCGATCCGATCCGAAGAATCCCTTTAATAGAATAAATTTCTTATTCAAGTGGAAATATTTAACCAAATAATAATTATTACATATATAATTAATTTATTTTATTTCGAAGATCGAATTCTGATCCGATCCGACTACGAAACAACTTTATCAATCCGATCCAATCCGAAATGAATATTTTGTTACGAAATCCGAACGAATCGGATCGGATAATTCGGATTCGGATCGGATTTGCACACCTCTAATATACATACTAGAAATACATGCATGTATGAAGCGACCCCTCGTAGGTGTCAGATGTTTCGATCCGAGGTAACCGTGTTACTTACAAGTGACTGGGCCTAAATGAAAACCTGGGTCAGAACATTCTCGTCTTCAGAGCCATTTTCACTCGGTCACTCGTTGAAAATTGGGCTCTGGATTAGAGGACTAAAGGGAGAGATCTAATTGCCTTCTCAGAGAACTGCCATACAGGCCTTAAAATATCTTTTCTAGGGCCGTCTGACAAAATGTCCGGTGACGTTGAGTTTGGGTCGGACATATGTCCGATGACCTTCAGTTCAGTTGTGACTCGGAAATAAGTCTGAATGA
>CACRXK020011798.1:0-7500 GCA_902702795.2 Paramuricea clavata
ATTACAACCCGCACGAAAAAAATCACAGCGTGAACCACACTAATATAGTGCGGATCACGCTGTGATTTTAGGCCTCGCCAACCCTTTGCCTGCAACTGCAGAACACCATAGACTGTCATCAATCAAGGAAAACTGATGTGAGGGAGAAGTTGAATATTATTTTTAATGCCTAACGCAATGATATTTGATTACAAGCTTGTTCACAAGGGGGCAGATATTATAAAATTGATTCAACTAAAATAGCTCGCAGAATAAAACACAGGTGTACCCCGTTGCGATTGTCAAACGATATGTGAAGTAGCTAGCTCTACTGTATTCTATAACTCGGCTCTTAGACGATTGCAGCTTATCGAAGGTATAGGTCACCAGCAAAGTTTGCGCATACAATCACACTCAGATGGAACATAAATTAAATATAATGATGTCATGCACTCCTTAAGTCTTTAGCCTACGTTTTCATAAATCTATCATGTAGCGGTAGCTATAGTGACTGTTGTGTCCTGCGTGTGACTGATTTGGTTTGAATTGCATGATATTTTAGACAACACGAAATAATTGAGAAAATATACATAGGCTACATACACACATACATATATAACATATCTCAAGTCAAAATATACCCTCTCAAGTCAGTAGACAGTATTCAGAGCTGAAAATGGCACATATATATTGCATGGGCATACTGTAGACTGTTTTGACCTGTGAAATTAATTCTATACCAAATATGTTCTCATTTTAATCAGTCATTTGAGGACGTTCTATTAGCTTCCACTGGTTAAGAAAAGATGGCACATCTTCATAACCTGCCAGCAAAATATGGCACATATTTCTGGCACAAGAGCTTCTATACTGAGAGAATATATGCGCATAAAAAACACGAGTCATAAATATACGGCATAGTTATACAGTAGTGTCAATAACAATATGTCAAAAGATCGTTTTACCTATATACATATTGTTTTCAAGGTCTAGCACAATACATGCATGCCATACATGCAATATAAAAACCAATTTGTTAGCCTTGAATGCTGAATATAGCTCACTTATAGTTATACATGTAGCTATACATCAATACATCATCTATACACGTTGACTGAGTACGGCATATTGAGTACCATATTGGTGTGCTAGTAATAATTCTCTCGTTTATTTTTACATGCCCGGCTCCATACAACAAATACAAGCTTTTTAGTACAGCGCGATCATACCCTTAGGATCGGATCATATTTTTTGCACCACAGCCGGCACAGGATATATTTGCCCGTTACAATTTTAATACACGCATCTCCAATTTTATGTTTCATAAATCTACACATGTACTTATTTTCTTATAAGTTCACATTTATGCAAATAACAAGTAGTTGTTTATTATTTGTTATATATCCTTAGTTTCATCAAATACAACATAGGCTGCTTTTAGAGTTTTCAAGTCCGAACATTGTGCCAACAACACGAGGCCATCACATTATCATATTTCACACAATACTTTTTGATCTAACATTTAAGGACTATTGCGGCGTTTCGTCCTTCATGGACTCGTCAGCAGGGATTTGGGATTGGTATATGTGTGAGAAGGACACAGAATACAGAAACCGATTTGGATTACAGAGTGAATAAACATAAAAATAGCAATACATGCGTATGATTATTGTAAAATAAATGTAACTATATAAACTGTCTTACCAAATTCGCTGCCATTTTTTGTCAAACCAACTTACCAACACGTTGCCGTTGGACCATGGTTGTAATTTCTCAGGAATGTTGTATAACTATAGCGCTTATATATATATATATATATATATATATATATATAGATTGTACTAACTATGCGTTGGATATGTGTGAATGGCCCTTGGCTAAGCAATTTTTTCCGTTAGAGCCATATTGCTAAAATTCCAAACGTCGAGACTGCAACAACGTACGTCACTTCTTTGTCTTGTACCAGAAACCAATCAATTGAATGGTGCGAGATTTCCATCGCTGCCGTAAACATCTTCGAGCTTGAGTTTCGAACGTCTCCCGCCAATTCCTTAAACGCAATATTCTGTTGGTTTCGATTCGGTTGGTAGCCATGCAAAGAGTCACTGAACGCGCACCAATTTGTCTTTGGATCAACATACAGTTCTAACAAATACTCGATGATATCGCTTCGTTGCAAACAAATCGAGTGTGATGTTAGTTTGGTCGTGCAATAAACAAACGCACCATGTCTGAGCCATACTCGTTCGCGCAATTGAATTTGGCGCGCTATAGCGCATATGCAGCCTTTGCCATTGGTATCAGTGTTGACAGCTAACTTCACTATATTCATTTAGTAATCGTTAGATTTTAACTATTTGCATTTTTAAATATTAATATTAGAGGTTAGAGAGGTATAGAATATCAAATCAGCTTGCTCATTAACGCAATTTGTACACATGCGTCTGTCAACAGAACCTACACCTGGCTCAGCCATGCTATGGTAACGAACACCTCCAGATTTAATTACTTCACACATCGTGCGGGTTGTAATGTTGTTCTGGATCTTGAAAAAAATGCTTTATCAGTGCATGTTCTCAAAGAAAGATATGTAAAGAAATGTGCAAAAGACATTTGTGGATCAGAATTGTACACGTTAGTAGTTTCATTTTGCTCAAAACACAATATTTTTCAAAAGTAATTACAAGATAGGTTTACTAAAGCAAAATCCGCGCTAAAAACGTCAATAAATATTGGGCTGTTGTGATTTTGCTGTTACTCGTAATGAGCGCGGGGGGGGGGGCCATGCCCCTATTGTGGAGACCCGTCGGAAAATTGTGAATGTTGTCGGAAATTTTTGGAAAATTGTCAACGTTGTCGGAAATTGTCAAAGTTTCCGACGTTGGTATATTCGGAAAATTTTGGATAAATGGAGAAAATTGGTGATGTCCGGAAAAATTTTAAAATGTAACGAAAAATTTTGGTATGTCCGGAAAAATTTTTTGACCCCTAAAATGGTACACTGACCGAAATTTTTTTGGCGACGGGGGGGGTCGTCCAAAAAAATTTCAGTTAAAAAAAATTTTCGCGATGTTTCTGTCGGAAACTATTTTCCGGTTTGTCGGAAAAGTACTGCCCTTGGCCCCCCCCCCCCCAAAAAAACATGGGTCCCACGGCGCCACTGAATGAGCGTCAAGATGGCGCCATATTGGGGTAAAGGTGGTATATTGTGATTGCATGTCATATCTTCTTAATGAGTTCGGTGATTTTTTGTATACTCGTGTTTATCATATTTTAAGTATATCATAAACTCCATGCCTGGGAAGTTTCAGCACATTCTCATTTCGGTAACAATTACTGCGGAATTACCTTAACAAGAATATTTTAATTTCTGTAAGGTCTCCTTTTTTAATGCACCCTGTCAATATTTTATGCATTCGTGTGTTCAGCATAGTGCTCAGGCATTCAAATTATAACAATAAGGTGAATTTCTAAAGGTTTCCTTTTTTTTGAGACACCCTGCATGTATATGTTTATATTTAGTATCCAATCAAAATGTCCTAGGAGAATAAATGTCAAGTTCACACAATGACAAACAACAATCTAATTCTAGTTAAAATACTAAATTATCATGAACAATATTATAATCTAATTAGCACTAACCAATCAAAAGACAGATTGAAATTTTTGTCTGATTGACCGATTAATCAGGTGAAAAGCCGGATTATGACTTTTTACATGCGGCCATGCAGACAGGGATTTGTGTCAGGCCCTCTATACCCTCCATGATACCCAGGCACCTCGAGTTTGGGGAGTGTCAAAATATTGTATAAATATTTTACCCGTCTTCTGTCGGTTCCTCTCGTCTTTTTCTCCTCCTGGCTGTAAAATTAAAAGTGAATATCAATCTAACCATTTGCTGCTCCCATACATATTGGCAAAAGGACAAAGTTAGCTGATATTTAAGAAATAGAAAACATTATCTGTTTTTCTACACCGAGTTATAGAAACACCGTGGGAGTTTGTCTCGCCGCTAATTTATTTATTTTAGCCCACAAATACGCCACAACGCCCGCTAAAGTTATTGTAATAAAAAATGTTCTCTGCGGTGAAATCTCTCTTCAGATCCAACCGTTAATTCTCGCGGTTAGACAAATCTACATATTGCAAAAAGGCTATAGTTTTAACTATATACTTACATTGTGACGCGCGTGCAGTGCTCGTGTGTGCAGTCGGGTGTTCAGTCTTATTGTTACCTGCAGTCGGTTTCTCAGTGATATTAACAGCTTCAGATGATTTTTCAGTGATATTGGCGACTTCTTTCGGCTTTTCAGTGGTCTCGTCATAATATGACCCAGTCTCGGAAAACAAGAATCTTTGTATCAACTCGTCAGGCAAATGCATTACTACAGAGCTATTCTTTATCATGTTCAAATTACAAATGGTAACAGCAGGAAAGTTTAATTGCTAAAATTAAATGGAGAAGAAGATTATATCATTGCATGGGCTTCGGTGACGCATGCAGTCGCCGGAGCAAACGTCCTTCACCTCATCTTCACCAAAACTCATTTGTACAAATGTTTCAAGCACCGTACAGATGAGCAAGTTTAAGTTTTCTTGACAAGTTTCTCATTTGTACGGTCAACAAGTTTTCCTTGACAAGTTTACTTTCTCGTGTGCACGGATTAAACATTTATCTCACGTTAGGTCGCCTTTTTTTTGCCAAAACCATAGAAGTATTTCTTGTATACACTTGTCAAATATAAAGTTTCCCTGGGGCTTGGAGGTCGTACACACGGACAAAGATGCCTGAAGCTGCCTATTGACTCTGCGATTGGTAAACTATTCCACATTTCCACTGTACAGCCCGCTATATACTTATAGATATATTCAGTATTCGGCTTAAGTTGTCCTTAATTGCTATTTTCCTTGTTGAAAAGCTTGCATGCATGACCAGATTTAGGGGCCATTTAGAACAAGGCCCCTTATCCAGAAAAAATATAGTACGGCTAATTTTTGCCGTACATGAACAAGTAAAGGCCTGGCAAACTTGACAAGGACAATTTGGTCGTCTGCATGGGGCTTTATAGTTAGAGACCATTGTAGTACCTTTTCAAATGCCACACTCACAGATGTTTGCACGGGTCGTGATGAATACAATTTGAATAGATTCATTACTTCTACGGTGAATATCCCAGAAGCACCGAGGATTGCCAGGATCCAGAATATTCTCCACACAAATGTCGTGGCCTCAACAAGTCTGCCAAAACCATGCACTGACGTATATCCCATAAACTCAACCAATATATCACGAGACGATGGTTTCTTTTCTTCTTCCGTATCATTTTTGTCTTGAAACGCCTCCATCAGTATGCTTATGTTATATAATAGAAGAAGTTTAGTAAAAAGGGAATAATGGAAAGTTAAGGTGAATATCTTTGCAATATTTACCGACACTGAAGTGAATGATTGTCTTAGCATAGCATATGCCATTAATTATGAAACAGAGATGACAAAAAACAGTTGCAAATATTTTGAAAACAACTTTTAAAAGCTGCCGTAATAGTTGTAAACAATACAGTATTTTTAACAAGCTTTTAGTAATTTTATTCATTGTTAATTATATCCAGTTTCGACGAAAATTCGACGTCCAAACAATATCGCTCGTATATAGATGTTTTATTTAAAATAATAGTTTCAAATGCTTGATGACATCCAGGCAGTAAAACAGCCCGAAACGTTGCTAAAATACCAAAATGCTAAACCTCTAATATTCTTGAAGAATTGAATGAAATTTGAAAATGATTTTAAATTTATTTATTTAGGAGCGGGGGTGTAGGTTTTAGATGAAAACTTGTCAAATCTTTTCACGATTTTATACTAAAGTAATAAAGAATATGTGTATATACGTGCCTATATCCAAGAGAAAACTGAACTTGAAACTGCTTAACGCTAAAATACGTCTGTTAGACCATCCGTTTGTCATCAATAAGCATATAGTGCAATGTCAATCAGAAAAACAACATCTGGTGTCTACTTAGACACACTGCAATCATGGATAATTAGGAAAGTAGTTGGCGCCATCGGTATTACATACTACTTTGTTATGACTACATTCAAAATTTTAATTTTTTGATACTTCAGTCTCAATCTGCAAACAAACATGAAAAGTACGTTTGGAGTTTTACCTATAAGTGAAAGGATTTTAGATGGTACGCCAAGGTTGTTGCTAAAGTAGGATGGATGAGAGCTAGGGAGATTTTCAAGGTGGCGGCTATTTTTCAAGATAGTTATAACGCAAATGGGTCGGTAACCATGTATACTTATAGCAATCCTAAGCCTTATTCTAAACCTTACCTAAACCTAGCCCCAATCCTAACTCTAACAACAAGCCGTTCCCTTAAAGCGAACTCCGAGTTTAAATTTTGAACCATCTTGAAAACCGCCCTCTCTTCCATCATAGTCTTTCGAGACATGGTCTGGAAACTCAGTAAACTTCAAAGCGGCTATAATGAGCTGGGATTTTATGTTGAGCTATACCTTACACCGTGCACATCCTTTGTTTTAGGTTTATCAATATTTAAATAGCATGGTTGAATGACTGAACTGAAACGTTGCTATTGGATGATTCGTTCATTATACTGAAATACAATGTGTTCATTGACCGTGCACCGTGCACAAAACTGCATAAACGCGAACAAAAAGATAGAACAAAGACTTCAGCAGAGTTTCCAAACCATGTTTTGAAAGACTATGCTTCCATTTACTGTAAATAGCGACGTTTCTGTCAACACGGACGTCAGATTGCCGAGGAAGGACTGGACTAAAAACTGTGTTTGTGTGATCTTCAACAAATATCAAAACATAAGATTTTTAAAGTGGGTTTTTTTTTTTGCATCGTAGCTCTCGTGTAAGGATGCAAAAAAATTTTTCCAAATCTTATCTGTCACCAAAATTAGTTATACCAATTTTCGAGTGATGTCCGTGTTGACAATAACGTCGCTTGCTTAATAAGGTGGCTCCCAACAGTTGTCCCTATTTGCCCAACATCTCTACAGTACAGGCCTATTACTGCAGATCGTGCATTCTTTTCTACTTGGAGGCGATATCTAACATCCGTAGAATATTTAGAACTCGGTTTTGACAATTACACTGTTGCCATGGCCACAGTGAAAAATGAACTGGTGACCTATCTTTTTTATTTCATTTATCAATAATAGAGCATGATGTTCTGCAACTATTGAGAAAATTTAATAAAATTCTTTACAGTGCGATTTTTTTAAAGCGAAAATTTTATAACAAGATTTCCACTGTAAAGATTACTAAATAATTTTTTAAAATTTGAAATATATAAAATTTACTCAATTTAAAATTTGTGGTCAAAATTTGAGGATAGGTCACCGATGAAAATAATTTTGCTGCCTTGAAGAGAAAAATCATTTCTAGGCTTTGCCATGTGGAGCATGTTTCGTATTTTATACATATTATTCTTGACATGGCCTGGTTTCTCCCAAGACCACGTGGCCCAGTCTTTCGTGTGAT
>CACRXK020011798.1:12500-15872 GCA_902702795.2 Paramuricea clavata
TGCGCATGCGTAACCGATTAAAGCGTAAAAAGTGCGAATGTGCAACAAGCTTTTACATCCCACAAGCAATGAAGCAAATGTTTTAGCTTAAATACGCTGATTCCAAGTAGGGCATGTTTGTCCATTTTTAAATGGGGGCGAAACTATGCTATTACAAACTAATAGCATGGCTTTTCGGGAGATTAGTGATTAAATGACCCCTTACCCTCGGCAGGTTTGCGGAATTCCCTCGGGCTTCGCCCTCGGGAATTCCGCAAACCTGCCTCGGGTTACGGGGCCATTTAATCACTAATCTCCCTCAAGCCATGCTATTACTTATAAGAATATAAGAAATCCTTAGCATATAAGAATCCATCCAGCATCAATTTTGGTGATGCCTCCATATCTAAGATTTATTATCATGTTAAAGTCTACACTTCCTGTGAATTTGGTGCTTTCTTCACAAAGTGCATGATTTTCTCAAATATCTGTGCATATCCGCTGGACTGTATTGATTACACGTTTGATATAAAATCAAAATATAAATTTTCTTGGTTTAAATCTTACTTATCTTCCATTCAGAGAGATTACATGGTACTATGATCGATGGATAGGAAACTTCAGCACAATCACACTTAGCCAATTGACTCTTTCCCAAACAAGAATTTAGACATGCCTGTTAATTAAGGAAAGAAAAATAACAGGAAAGAATCGCGGATGGTGAGAGCGTATTTGCTCGGCAGAATTCATTATCAAACCCGGCAGAATTCGTTAATTGGATCTTTAAACTTTTTTAACGTTAAAGAAAGGCAGGGCTGCAAATTACTGTCGGACATCGGACAATGTCCGACTAAATTTGGCAAATGTCCGAGCAAAAGTAATTTTGATCGGACATTGGTCCGATCACATAAAAAAATTGTCACATACATTTTTTTGTTGTGACAAAATCCGATTGCAAATTCACTCAATTTGCATTTTGCAATAAAAGTTACGAGGCGTTCTGGCATTTACTTTTACAGTTTACTTAACGTTGTGCCGGAATGGCATACATGCTTGTCTTGTGACTTATATTTGTCTTGTGACTTATATATATCTTGTGACGTATATATATGTCCGACCAAATTTAGTGATGTTGGTTTTTGTCCGACTAAATTCAAGTTATGTCCGACCAAAATTAAAAGTGATCGGACAAATGTCAATTCAAATATTTATTTGCAGCCCTGAAAGGGCATGCAGGCATCGAGTCCTTGAAACAAGACAAACAACTGGATCAACAACTTTAAACTTTTTCAAACTATAGTCAATCAAGACCTCGACCTTTGAAAAATTATTTCTTTTCCCTATTAAAGCGATCATCCAGTAACATCGCCTCGTCGATTCACTCATCGGCACCGTTGTTTCTTTTATACACATGCAATAGAACTACCTCGGTATTAAACATATTGGCAAACCTGTAACGAATAGCGCGTAATGTCTTTGTGTTTCCTGTACAGATTTTCTTCACGTAGTGGAACACCCTCCTCAGAACAACTTCCATCCTCAAATCTATCCAATCTTTTGATTAATGTCTACAAACAGGAAACTCGAATTAAAAGGGCAAATCTTTCGTTTTTATAGTATCTGAACGGATGTATTCCTTTACCTTAAATTCTCATGTCATTGATAATTTATTAGCAAAACGCCTTTTTATAATTTACTTAAGTAAAGTAAGTGAAATCTTTGTTGTGAAAATAGTATTGATCGTAGCTGGAAATTGTATGGAAATCTGATTTCCATGTTAAGTTTGGATATCCAGTTTTTTATATATTCTGAAATTTTCTTCATAATTTTGCAATAAGCTGCTCTGAAAAGGCCATTTACCTGTCTACTCAAGCTTATGTGACTATTAAACTATAATTCTAGTATACACACTTTTGTTAAGCCAACGGACGTAGCCATGCCTGGAGCGACACTGAATCCTTCTTCATAAGGAAAAGGCGTGACTCCCGGTTCATGCAGCAAAACCCGCACGCCTGCTTGCTCTGTCAGTTCACCCAGATATTCGTTCTCTTCAATGTCGAGATGAAGAACCAAACCTATGCAGGAATAGTGAAGTAAATTGATCTTGCTTAGTTCTTGAAAAAGTTTTACTTGAGGTAATGAGATGTCCGCCATCATGGATACATTTTGAAATTAACGGTAGTTTTGGTGACGTCACAACAGGGATTAACCATATAAAAGTATTCGTTGCTGACCAAATATTGATTGGTAGATGTTTTAAAGGTTTTGAGCGATCTTGATATTTAGAAGGGCAGACAGAGTATAGTTTTGAGTGCAAAATGATTAGTGGTTGTCTAGATAAAAATATTGCGTAACCCCTGTTGTGACGTGACACGCACATCTACAAAAATTGAAGATGTCGGACATTTCATTCCGTTTTCGATCAAAATATTTGTAGTTGTAGAAGTGAGCAAGATATGAAAAAACGGCAAAAGAGTATTGTATATAGTCTTAAAAGTTCTTTCAAATGAGAAATAAAGAAATATATTGCCATTTCCCTTTATAATTATCTACAAAGTAATTACTGAACCTTGAGATGGTCCTGGTTTGGATGATTTTAAAATGCGAAGAGGTTGATCGTCATTATCCACGCCATCGTTGAATGTGTAGCAGTTTCCATATCTATAGTTCCAGCTCCATTTCCAAAACATCGTGAAATGTCTGCATGCAAAGAAATCAGAATATCAGAATGCTATCATTTAAAGTGCTTATGACACGAAATTTCACCCCAAATGTTTATGATTGCATTGTAAAGATCACTTAAAGTGACTTAATAATTTTTTTTTTAAATTTTTGTAACTTGCTTCCTTGGCAAGATATTCAACTTTGTTTCATATGCAAATATCACCGGTGTGACATCACATCGCATAATGACATTTTGAAAACGCAATATTTTACCTTGAAAAAATATTTTTACAAACAAATACAGAGGGTTAATTACCAGTTATAACAGTACATATACATTTAAGTTTTTTTAGATACGTATTCAACAAGAAAACTATACTTTTCTGAAAACTCATGTGATGTGATGTGATGTCACACTGGTGATATTTGCATATGAAACAAATTTGAATATCTTGAAAAGGGAGCATGTTACCAAAATTCTATAAAGGAAATTATTAAGTCATTTTAAGTGATCTTTACAATGCAACCACAAACCTTTGGGGTGAAAATTGGAGTAAAAACATGCAGTTCATGCCTGCGGATTGCGAACCTACATGAAACTCTGAGTAGCAACATACACTATTTGGAGCTTCGTGCGAGGACTGGAAAATCGCCTTTAAACCCTTGCGCTTGTTCGTCGCGATGCACTACTTCATGTAAACCTTTCATATAGTGACTCGCATGAATTTT
>CACRXK020011799.1:0-15871 GCA_902702795.2 Paramuricea clavata
AAGAACGTACATGTGCAGATAACATGACTAACTTTAGACTGCAAACAATTACACACGCAGTTATCAAACTCACGTCACAGAGAACATGTGCTGACAGCTTTCAAAAGTTGGTTCAAAATTTTAATAATAGAACTCGTTAATTCATCCCTCCTTTGTACAAATATTTTGTCGGCCATTTTGTTTGCGTGACGGCGCGCGTTGTTTACATGAATCGTATCACCACCCGGGTGATTATTGAAATCATCCGCCAGATCAAATACGATGACGTAAGGCGTGATTCAATGATAAATTTGATGCCCTCGTCGCACTAATTAGCATTTTGATTGGACACTTTAAATTTCAGGTATAATATTGTTTGAAACCGTCTGGAATTCAGTCAAAATTATGATCTTTGTGACCACACGGTAACATAATTATAACGCATTCAGAACGTGTACTCGAGCTGGAAAAAGAAAATTTTTCTTCCAAAACAACAAAATAGCAAAAGGAAGATTTAGAGAATCACATCCTCTAAAATGTGAGCCATATATGACATCTCCTTTTTTCTACTCACGATGTATTGTTTATTTTCACAAATATCTTTCCATTACTGCTGTATTAAAAGCAGCAATTG
This sequence comes from Paramuricea clavata, assembly GCA_902702795.2. Classification (NCBI taxonomy): domain Eukaryota; kingdom Metazoa; phylum Cnidaria; class Anthozoa; order Malacalcyonacea; family Plexauridae; genus Paramuricea; species Paramuricea clavata. Next base: position 614 of record CACRXK020011799.1, read on the forward strand.
AAAACATACTTTTGCCCGCATGGCATGCAGACCCTAACCCTGTCCATGCTAAATGTTCTATTTCGTAGGACATTGCTGGTTTTTAGTTGGCTGTGGATGAAGATGTGATATTAATTCTATTTTGTTTCCAGAACTTTAACCCAAACCGCTTACAGATCTTACGGTGGTCACCCATATTCTTACAGTGATCCGTCTGGTAAATTACATTTCACTCCAGTTCAACAAACTCCTGATGGAATGGTAGGTCGGCTTACAAGTTTACACTAATTGTACTTAATGACAGTGTAACGTCGTGCTTTTACAAGACTTTTACTATATAAAGACATATCTAGCAGTAAAGTCGGTCTAACTGCATACATGTACACATTCCAAATGATGTCGGCCTAATCCCGAGACAGCCTTTTATGCATAATTACATATTCTATGATGCTAATTGTCCTGTAAAATACAAATACCGACACAGGCAACAGATCAGGTTGCGAAGAGCACGATGTACAACCACCTTAATTAAAAATATATTAAGCCGAACTTCGGCGTTTCGAGTCTTCGAGAAAAGCCATTCGTTGGGAAGTTATAGCAGCCGCCACTTCCAACTTCTTGTACTAATTTCCCGACAAAGCGCAGTCGCTCGAAACGTCGAATATAATAATATATTTTCAAGGTTGTTTATCTCCCTGTCTGTATCGTCACTTTAATTTATTGAGATTTTAAATTATGGGACTGAATTAGTAAACGTGCATGCATCCATTTCTGTCGATATGCAACCTACAGTTAAAACCGTTTATAAATGATGTACTGATAAAGTTTTAAAACACTTCGACATGTCGAAAGAAGGCCCTTAATTGCACCCCCAACAACATCCCGCAGTATAAATAATTACCATATTCTCAAAATATTTATTTATATTCCCCAGGGTGGCTTGGTTTGGTCTCCTTACGCGACAGAATACGCAATGGAAGATTTTTATCGAAATGTAAGTATTTCGTTCGTGTTACAGTCATGGCAATGGAAATGTTCCAAAAATATTCTACTAATTCATTTCCTCCCACGAACCAATTCATTTGATATTTTCTGCAACTTCATGTATTTGATCACTTCTGGTCATTCCTGCCGTTTTATGATTGGTCAATTGCACCAAAACCAAAGGTGATTCGGGTGGAAGTTATGACATTTTCAAACAACTCAGCAATTGAATTGGTTCGTGTGAGCAAATGCATAGTAGAATATTTTAGAAACACTTCCGTTGCCACGACTGCGAGCCCTGGTCTACGACTGTAAGCCCTAAACAAGCTAGAAAACATTCCTGTGTAAAATATCCGGATGGTTCTTCGAATATTTCCCCCGTTTGCCCACTCTCAGAAACATCGTTATTAAAAAATGCTGCCTGAAATGTTACCTAAGAAATTTAAAAACATGTTAACTGATTTTCTACGTCTGACTTTCTCTGCGGCAACAAAGTTTCCTTGTTAACCTCCCTAAGAAAAACATAATTTATGTTGAGATGTTTCATTATAACTTCTCTCCAAATAATTTATTTCCTGATAGTATAATTTTTGTCCAAGCCTTTATACTGTTCATGAAGAGGCCATTAAGGTTTAAATTTTGGTTGCAGACCAAAGTATAACCGACAATAAAATTATAGTATTCTAGTTATCGTTGATTAGTCATCTATATATTATATATTTCTGTAGGTTGAAATGCCGGGTACATTGGATTCCAAAAATTCCAGTTTCTTGTCAAAAATGCCAGAAACTCCTCTTGGTACAATGCCTGAGAGCACTGGCGTACCACGTGATGCTGTGATTGACATGCCCGACGCTGGGGAACGTGGGACTACGACGGGAGAGTCCTCGGAGCCACTAGTGCGCGCGATTAAAGACGAGCTATTTCGGTTGGCATCGGGACGCACTCCCGTAAAACACATGTGAGTGCATAAGCAAAACTTAGAGAATTTTCCATCATTGAAGAATATCAATTGACTGTACATCTGAAGTGTCTTCTTGGACCATCGAAATATATTTAATTTTGTGAATGCATGATGCATCTCGCAGTGAAATACGTCGCAACACTTCGGTCGCAACGTCTTTGTTTAACAAAACCGTGATGTATTCTCAACGTGGGGAGTGGAAAAATGGCATACTCTTTGCCCACCTTTTTATGTCGTACTATTTTGCTAACGAAACTGATGTACTTACTGGATTTTGTATGCGTGGACGGTTTGGCATATTTTAACTCGTTTTGCATTGGCGTTAATTAGTCAAATCAATATGAGACAAGATTGACGGAGATGTAATAAAGGAGAGTCTGTGCCTGGAGTGCTAACTTTTAAGATTTTCTTTCCTGACTGAAGTAGCATAGCCAAAACAGGACAGGACAGGACACAATGTGTAATCCAATGTTCAGAAAATGACATTTCGAAAGGTTGTCTTTTGTTTGGAGTAATGATATTTCAACAGTGTAAAGTAATTAAGACTTGGTGGTATATGAACAGCATCCTAGCTATAATCAAGCTATCTTTACGTGGTCATTTTGGTCAGATACTCATAGTGCGTGAAGACAGAAAATTGTGTCCCGGTTTTGGGTATACTATCTTTCAGTCAATTCTGGTCGAAATATGAAAAAAAAACGCTGAGACGTAACTAAGATTAAGGTATTGATCTTACAATAATTATCACTTATTTACTGAGACCGAGGGAAACAGTGTGTTTTGTGGACCCTCGACCGTCGATGTTTCCCGAGGCTAAGCCGAGGGAAACATCGACGGTCGAGGGTCCACAAAACACACTGCTTTCCCAAGGTCTCAGTGAATAAGTGTTTTATTATATATCAATAGTCAAAGAAACAACAAATTAAAGAACAAATGAACGTAAATACATGAAATATTTTATTGTTAAAACGTTATATTAAACACTAGCTACACTGCAGTTACTTAAAGCGAAACTTGTCAACAAGTTGTGAGTGACAAGCTTGTAGCAACTTGATAAAATAACAGCATTTTACAACTTGTTGACAAGCTTGCTACAAGCCTGTTGCGAACACATCTTGTTGACAAGTTGTGAGATTTTTACGTCTGTACTATACAGACGTAAAAACGCACAAGTTGTAACAAGTCTGCAAACAAGTTGTTACACGTCTGTTCACAAGCTGTCAACAAGTTGTCTTCGCACTGCTTGTTCCCAGTTTGTTGTAACAAGTTTGAAACAAGCTGTTCACAACCTGTAACAAGCTTGATGACATTATCAGCCTTGTTACAAGATTGTGCTAACAAGTTTGTTACAGCCATGATATAACAAGGATGTTACAAGGTTGTCAACACAAGGTTGTAGCAATCTTGTTATATCAAGCATGTCACAGACTTGTCAGAACAACCTAGCAACAAGTCTGATAATTTCGACAAGTTTGTTACAAGTTGTCAACAAGTTGTTCCAAACCTGTTGACAACTTGTGACAAGCAGTGCGAATACATCTTGTTGACGGCTTGTGAACAGACTTGTAACAAACTTGTGCGTTTTTTACGTGTGTAGGCATGTCCAAAGGTCGCATCTTCACGTGATGGCGCACGTGATTTTTTTGTTATTCGTCGGTTGATAACGTATTATCTCCCTCTCGCGCTGTTGCGAGGGAGACAGCCTAATTTCGTCACTCTCACGTGATATGCTCTCAACCAATAAAACACTAGAAAAATGCAACTTTGACTATTGATATATAATAATAATAATCTTTGTTGACAGGAAAACTGTCTCACCATTGTCATTTCCAGAAACTGGTCCTGTAGACAGTTAGATTATATACATAAAATTAATTGAACACAGTGTTGTAGTTTTAACCGAAGTTACCTGTGTAGTTAGGTACGTGTAGTTAATATGACAGAGTAGATGGTATTTATTTGGAGAGAAACGTTAGCACAAATAATATTGAAAATTATGTGCGAATTTATACAAACTTGAATGTGTACAAATTGGTTGTCAAATATATTTAAAGTAGAGCACGCCCTATTTATTATCTTAAAAATAGACGTAATATATGATGATATGAACAGAGACTGTAATGTACAAAATTATATAAATCGAAAAGATTATGTATATATAAATAATATAAACTTTAAAAGACTTTGTTGAAAGTTGTATTTAGTGTTGAGGTTGCAAAGAAAATTAAAAAATGTTTATCATGTCGTAGTTTATTACAAAATATAGATAACTAAATAAATTTTGAAAATTCAATAATTCAATCTTTCATGAGAAAAGACAAAGGAAATCACTACCGTGTCGGTGGTTTTATATGTGATAAAAATCATGTTCATTTACATGAACTTTAGCCTTGATTTTTTCGGCCTAGACAACGTTTATTTTTAAATAAATTACTTCGCCAATGAACTAATTAGACGGGTCTTTTGCCCGACGTCAGAATGCGGGTGGACTGGATGTTGGGATGTGCCAGTTCGTGACACGATACATTTGACAAAATCTAAGATTTTTACATTTGTTTGCTCCCTCCTTCATCTTGTTAGTTAAACAGCCGTCCTATTGTCCGGCGAATTTCTTTTTACTCTATTTCGTAAATTTCTCCAAAATTTTAGCTATATCATTATTAATTTTTAATCATATTACTCAAATATTTTTATTTTTTCTTCCTACCGAAATCCATTTTTTCCGACTACGAAATCAATTTGCGACTGGGAATCGATATTTTCCCCACCATCTGATCACTGCTGGGGTTTTCCAACCGCCTCACCCCTCTTTACCACCGCCCCTGCACTTGCTTAAGCTCCCAAAGAAAACGAAACACAACCGCAGCGTCGAATTGCCTGAACTAATTTATTCCTTATCAAAGTTTTAACTACAAAAATACACGTTATTTAATCATCGTTCACGTGCTCTCTATGTTCATGGACAAGCCATCCAGTTGACACCAATTCGATAAGTGATAGATGTATCCCATGGCTTGAATCTAATGTTGAATCCGGTTCTGGTTACAGATTCCACAGTAGCATGAACACGAACATTGTGATCTTTGTGAGTGTCAACCAGAGTTAAGCCAATCACTACTTTTGGTATATCCTTAAATGCGGGGACAAAACGGACATTTACAATTTGGCCCCTTCCAAAACATATTTTTGCAGCAGTTGTACAATATTTTGATTGAACATATCCACTTTTGCCTAAACAGAAATGAAAAAAAAAATGTAAATAAGTTTCACTGCAGTTGTCAGTGTTAAAAGTGCTTAACTTTCTTTCATTGGGGCTCCCTTAAGATTTAAGCAAGACTGAAATAGTCTATGAAAATGTATCAAATTTGTACTAATTTAATAAGATTAGTGGATTTATTCTACAATTAAAACACCGCTGCTGTTTCAATTTATTTCTGTTCGATTTTTAAGGCCACACCAATAATCTGATATTTTGACTTTAATAAGTCCATCTTGTTTTAATATGATGGAACCTAGACCCTATAAATTTTTAAATTTCTGATATTTCATGCCTCGAGACCTCTTTGGTGACACCCCCCCCTCCTTGGTAAAATTTTAGGACCACACCACTGGGTATATTTATTAAGTAGAATTATGATTGCTTGCTCGTGTACATAGCGAGTCTATAATATAAACTGCATCAAAGTAAAATTAGTTTAGTTCATATAATTTTCTGGATAGAAATTTGTAAGAAGGAAGTTAAAAAAGGTTATATAGTGGTAATTGTATTGGTGAATTCCCTCAATGCATGTAAGGGAAGATTTTGTTTGAATTGACTTGTAAACTATTAAGATATGAAAAAGATATGAAAAATACAAGATACTATTAAGATATGAAAAATACAAGAAAAGGAGAATTTTTTATTCTTCCTTTTGGACACCATCACCTGACGAAACAAACTACAGTATGCTTGTGATGTTACTCTGAGTGTATATCCACACCGGGCAAGCTTGAAAAATATGCCTGACCACGGTGGGAATCGAACCTACGACCTTTGGAATGCTAGCCCAATGCTCTGCCAACTGAGCTACGTGGTCTGGTCGGTTCGAGTATGTGATATTTCGGAACAGAATCTAGTTCCTTCGATATCTAGGCCCGGTGTGGATATACACTCAGAGTAACATCACAAGCATCTTATTCACCTGAGTACATTGCACCAACACAGAAAATAAAATTACAGTATATTCAAACAATGGGCCTGGAGTGATTTCGTTAGCGCTGATAATGATCACAATTTCCTTAAGGGACAGAACGATTTCGAAAATATTAGTCATGCATCTTATGACTTATAGCTTACATGTATCGCCACAGAGATTGCTTGGGAGGAAGATTCGTTTTTCTTCATCTTCATCGCTGCTTGTTAAATCGACTGTTTCAAAACGGTTCATACTTGCATCCTATAAAAAAATTCAAGAAATATAAATAAATATACCGCCCAGCATGTTAGTGTTTACGCAAGACTTAAGTTTTTACGTGTATTGTAGTTGCGCGCGTTTGAGGCTCTTGGAATCCGGTGTCAAGCGAAATTCCTAACCTCTGCAAATAAACTTGATTTCCTGATGGCTTATTTGCCGATTCAAAAACTTCAATCAGTGACAAAATACGCGGACTGACTGGTTAAATTGAGATTGTAACATAATCCCCCTCCCACCCGCTTAATGTGGTTAAACTATAAGATTCACAAGACACACGAAGCAATCTTGTCTTGTATTCCGTTCACATGCTGTAAATCTCCCATCACACACAGCAACATTGAAATTGCGTTTTACATGTTATTTTCGCAATTGTGCACCCCATCTAAGCGCCCCATGCTTTCAATATCGTTGATTGTAGCTACCACAATTTTTCATTATTTTATAATTCATGCATTAATACCAAATAAACATGTTTTCAACAAACACTGTTAGGCAACATGTAAAAGTTTAAAATTCAAAACAATCCATATATAAGTGATAATTATTATAGCCCTTTGAAATGTAAAAAAGCACCAAAACGTGGTTATATATAATATATAGTCAACCAAAATCAGGGTTGTTTGCTTTCTCAGTAAAGAAAGGCCAAATGTTATATGGTTGGATATTCATAACTGCAGTGACATCTACCATTTCAAATTATCAGTTTGAAAATATTTTTCAGATGAGCGAAAAATAAAATGATCAGTATTTGCTAGATCATACCTCAGCAGTTCTTTTAAATTCAACATCTTGCTGCAGCACCGCTGCAAACGCCTAAATTGGAAAGATAAAAATTGATGAAAATGAAAGCACATCACAGAACAATCGCTTTCTCTATCTTTCTCTAATGTACATTTTGTTTCAGAAAGAAAAAGATAGTTATACGCTTTTTTAGATGATTAGTTATAGCTAACCTGGCTAACCCAAACGTCTAAATTATATATAGGAACTAATTTACTAACCAATGAGAACATTGCGGACAAACAAACCAACAGCAGCTTCATCGCTATATGAAAGTTGAAAGGTTGATATATAGGCAGTTGTTCGTGAAATTTTCAGTCTCAAAATTAGGACAAGTACGCAGTCTAACCAAAAAACAGAATCTGATTGAATGTACTTCAACACCCTCTCTTTTATAGTATTCTATTCACATGTTTATAATTGGTACTATTGTGAGAACATCTTATAATCAATTAAAAATGCCACTCGTGCATTCTATAGGGCGGATATAACTAGTAATATCGTGAGAGCATGCATGACGGCCAAAATTACATATGCAGGATTGCTACAGGGGATCTTAATTAACGAGTCACAGAGACGGGAAGTTAAGCCTGGTTCACAAAAACCTGCAGTATGTCGGCGAGCTATTGTCGTTACCACTTCAACCTGATGATTCACAAAAAAATGTAGGCATCAACAGCTGTAAATAATGAAAGCGCAGGCATACCGCAGGCATATGTGAATCAGGCTTCAGTTTTGGACAGTTTGAAATAACGGCATAAAACAAAATGTTAATACGTTAAGTTAAGGCCAAGTACTGACCAAGTTAATTGTGCGAATTTTTTCTGTAAGATGTTTGAAATTACATCATAGAAAGTAATATGAAATCACCAAAGACAAGGTTTGTTTAGAATGAAAAAAAAATAAAAATCCCACTCTTTTACAGTATTTTATAGCACGGACATAACTAGCAATCTTGCGAGAGCACCTTCAAATGACTGCCAAAATTACATATGCAGGATTGCTAGAGGGGGGATCTTAACAAGCCACAGAGAGGGGATGACAGATTTGTTCGGTTTGGAATAACAATAAAAACCGCACGAACTGTATGTGAATAGGTTAGAGCCAAGGGTACACTATAACCAAGTTAATTCTGCAAGTTTTTTTGCGATATTTTCTAAATTACATCATAGAAAGAAATCTGAAATCACCATGGAAGGGAATGTTCTTCTAGTTTAGAATGGGAAAAATAAAAAGCCACCTATGCATTTTAGCACAGATATAAGTCAATAGCAATATCGTGAGAGTCTCTTCATATCTTCATATGACTATCTTCATATGAGCGAAATTACATATGCGGGATTACTGAAGAGGATCCTCACAAGGCACAGAGAGAAGTCAGCTTTGTTCAGTTTTTGAAATACAATTTGTACTGTACCGAAACATTGTGTAATTAGCTAGGTTAAGGCCAAGGTACAGTACTAACGAAGTTAATTCCGCGAGTTTCTTTGTGGGATTTTCGTATTTACATCATAGAACGGGATCTGAAATCACCATGGACAGGAGACGTTTTTCTAGTTTGGAATGGTAATAAAACAAAAACGTCCAATGCACCATATCATTTTAGCATGTATAACATAAGAATACTATTGTGAGAACCTCTTCTTATGACTTCCAAATTTACATATACAAGATCAAAGGGGATCTAAACCAGTCACAGAGAGGAAGTCAGTTTTGTTCAGTTTAATTGGAAATAGAATTTGCACTGTACAACATGTAATTAGGTTAAGGCCAAAGGTACTAACCAATTTAATACTGCGAGTTTTTTTGAGATTTTCCAAATTACATCACGGAAAGGGATCTGAATTCAGCAGATGCAGGGTACGTTTCTTCTAATGCGAAATAAAATAAAAATCCCACTCATGCATTTTAGCACGGATATAAATAGCAATATCGTGAGAGCATCTTCAAATGACGTCTGCCAAAATTACGTATGCAGGGTTGCTAGAGGGGATCTTAATTTAACAAGCCAGTCAGTTTTGTTCAATTTGGAACAACAATAAAAACTGCACAAACAATTTGTAATGAAGTACACGAACCAAGTTAATTTCGCAAGTTTCTTTGTGATATTTTCGAAATTACAACGTAGAAAGGGATCTGAAATAAGCAAAGGCAGGGGCCCCAGGTCATGTTTCTCCTAGTTTAGAATGGAAATAAAACAAGAATCGCACTCATGCTTTTAGCACGGATATATCTAGTACTATTGTGTGAGTCTCTTCATATATGACTTCCGAAATCCCATAAGAAGGATTACTAAAGGATCTTAACAAGCCAAAGAGGTAGAAGTCAGCTTTGTTCAATTTCACAATTTAGAATAACGATTTAAACTGTTCAAACAACATGATTAATAAGTTCTTTGTATGTTTGCATGGTGATAAAATATAATAGGTTTTGTTTGTGGAAACACCACGTAAATTTATTACTGCAAAGCTTTCGATCCGTAAGCTATATTATTAGCACATATTATTAGCACTGATGAAGATCCGGGCTTACGGATCGAAAGCTTTGCAGTAACATGATTAATATTTAATTAGGTTTCAGGCCAAGGGTACTAACCAAGTTAATTGTCGGAGTTTCTTTGTTAGACATACAGTACTATAGAATGATTAATGACGTTATTATATTTAACAGTTGTTGTAGTTTTATTTATTTTAATTTGGCCCCTTTCCGATAAAATAACACTTTCAAATTGGAAAGCAGTCCGGTTTAAAGCTTGCAACGTCTGATCCAGTAACTGCATGTGTTTAAATGTACAGTACTCAAGTCTCAAGGTTGTTATGCTATCTTCTTATGTTATTACAGAAAAAAATTACTGACTTCTAAGCGTAGCATAGCTTCTAATTATGTAAGAGTATACTTAGCTTTACTATAAAGCTTTTGGGGAATCTCTTTGTGTGATATTTCATACTTGTCAGACTCTCTTGCTAGGAGACGAGAACATTCGAATTTTGTGTCTTGCACCTGATACGCTCTCGTCCAATGAGATGCAAGAAAACATGAACTTTCACACTTGGTAAAAATAATTAACACTTATTGTCCGGGACCGAGAAAAAACAGTATGTTTTGTGGCACCAGATCTCTTCCCAAAATTGAGGCTATGTCTTCATTGTCAAACTTTCCAAAATTAAGACACTTAATTACACAAAATCCCAAGCATTTTGTAAGATTTTTAGGTAAAGTTACGGAGGCTAAACGCTGGACGCGAGATCAGGGTTACTGTAGATTAGGGATAGATTATGGTCACATTAGTGATTAGGTTAGAGTTAGGGGTTAGAGTCGTGGTTAAAGTTGACCAAGATTTAGTTGGCGTCTTCACTCGATTGACTAATATAGTTGAAGGTTCTTGTAGGCTATAATTGAGAATTATCGTAATACATTTATTAGACCTAACACGTATAGCCAGGAACAGCTGCGAAAAATGCAATAAAAAGTCCCTGGCAGGAATTAAACCTATATCTAATAAATGTATATAAATTTCGACTCGATAATTTCAATCCACCAGATCCTTCAACTATTTTTCAATCGAGTGAGATGCCAACAAAATCTTGATATTTATACCCATAATCTAACATGGCAGTATACCTAAATAGTTATATTTTTCAAAGCTGTTCCTCCTCCAAACACAGAATCATTCTACTGAATCCGTCTATTTGGTTAGATCTATTAAATGTAAATTAAATTCCACTCGATAAATTCCATCTACAAGACCCTTCAAGTTGAGGCATGCACTGTCTTAGTTTTAGTAGCGTTTTTTGACAATTAAGACCATTATTTATGAATGCCTTAATTTTGACAGTAGATCACTCTGTTCGTATAGACACTTGACTGCCATTACTCGACTGTCACAAAGCATACTGTGTCCAGAAAGTCCGTTTAGATTGGTGGACAGAATTTGCAGAATCAGATAGACATGGATTAAATTGAAAATCCGCAGCGGAAATCCCCACCAGTTTTGTTGTAAATTTAAGTTTTTTTGAGGGGAAGGCAGATTTGTTCAGTTTGGAATAACAATAAAACCGCATGAACAGTATGTAAATAGGTTAGGGCCAAGGGTACTATAACCAAGTTAATTCTGCGAGTTTTATTGCGAGATTTTCTAAATTACATCATATAGAAAAGGATCTGAGATTACCATGAAAGAGTATATTTCTTCTAGTTTCGAATGGGAAGAATAAAAATCCCACTCATGCATTTTAGCACGGATATAACTAGCAATATTGTGAGAGTCTCTTCATTTGACTTCCGAAATTACATATGCAGGATTACTGAAGAGGATCCTAACAAGCCATAGAGAGAAGTCAGTTTTGTTCAGTTTGGAACTACAATTTGAATTGTACCGTAACAATATGTAACTGTGCTTAAAAGCCAAGGTTCTAACCAAGTTAATTCCGCGAGTTTTTTTGTGATATTTTCGTATTTACATCATAGAAAGGGAACTGAAATCACCATCGACAGGAGTCGTTTTTCTAGTTTGGGATGGTAATAAAACAAAAAAGTCCCATGCAGCAATTCATTTTAGCATGTATATCATATAAGTATAATATTGTGAAAACATCATTCTTCTTATGACTTCCAAAATTACATATATACAAGATCAAAGGGGATCTAAACCAGTCACAGAGAGGAAGTTAGTTTTGTTCAATCTGGAAATAGAATTTGCAATGAACAAACAATAACTAATTAGGTTAAAGCCAAGGGTACTAACCAATTTAATTCTGCGAGTTTTTTTGTGAGATTTTCGATATTACATCATGGAAAGGGATCTGAATTCAACAGATGCAGGGTACGTTTCTTCTAATGTGAAATAAAATAAAATTCCCACTCATGCATTTTAGCACGGATATAAATAGCAATATCGTGAGAGCATCTTCAAATGACTGCCAAAACTACATATGCATGCACGATTGCTAGAGGGGATCTTAACAAGCCAGTCAATTATGTTCAGTTTGGAATAACAATAAAAACTGCACAAACAAGTTGTAATGAAGTTATATACGAACCAATTTAATTTTGCAAGTTTCTTTGTGATATTTTCGAAATTACAACGTAGAAAGGGATCTGAAATAAGCAAAGGCAGGGGCGCCCCAGCTCATGTTTCTCCTAGTTTAGAATGGAAATAAAACAGGAATCGCACTCATGCTTTTAGTACGGGTATATCTAGTACTATTGTGTGAGTCTCCTTATATATATGACTTCCGAAATTTCACATGCATGCGGATTACTAAAGGATCTTGACAAGCCAAAGAGGTAGAAGTCGGGCTTGGTTCAATTTCACAATTTGGAATAACAATTTAAATTGTTCAAACAATATTAATATTTAATTAGGTTTAAGGCCAAGGGCATATACTAACCAAGTTAACTGTCGGAGTCTCTTTGTTAGACATACAGTACTATACAATGATTAATGACGTTATTAGGCTATATTTAACAGCTGTTGTAGTTTTATGTATTTTAATTTGACCCCTTTCCGATAAAATAACACTGTCAAATTGGAAAACAGTCCGATTTAAAGCTTGCAACGTCTGATCCAGTATATGTGTTTAAAGTTACAATACTCAAGTCTCAAGGCTTGCAATAGATTTAGCGAAGTGGGAACACAGCATTTTTGGTTTACAAGAACTATTAATTTGACTTACTAAATCTGACTCGTCAGTCGTCAATACATATCGGTACATATATAGATCTGTGGACGGAAGTGTGCGATGCATTCCCATCATGCGCCATTATTTTTTTTCTATCCTCATTTGACAGACTGGGCACGAGTCAGTTACTAAATCACTTGTTCGTTTCTTGTAGTCATGAAATTAAATACTTTAATATTAGATTTTATATGTGAGACGGTTTCAAATTCATCATTCATCAACAATCCGTACATATTAGGCATTTCTGGTAGAGCATAATTAACTAGAATATTACCATAATTAGATAAATCATTTTTATAAATAGTGACGAAGAAAGTTACCCATATTATAACTAGAACCTGAAATTAGAACATTTGTATAATCAAATCTTCCGAATCCTAAATATTTTTACTTATAGAATTTTGACAACCATGATTGCTGAAATTTTTCTTACCTTGGTTCTTGTCTATTTCGTTCATTATTTCATCGCTACCTATATGATGAGAAGAAACATGCCACCTGGTCCATTTCCCTATCCTTTCCTTTCCTTGGCAACTTACCTCACCTATTCTGTGATCCGTTTGATCCATTTTACAAACTAGCTGATATATACGGAGATATATTCTCACTAACCTTTCCAAGTGGGGACAAAACTGTTGTTTTAAATTGTGCTTCGCTTGTAAGAGAAGCTAGGCTTGGGAAGCTAGAAAATGTTTCAGGAAAAGCACCTGGCTGCATATATCTTTGGCATGAAATATTTGGAAAAGATTTAATAACAACAGATTATTCACCTGAATTGCGATTTCGTAGACGAGTATTTAAATCAGCAATCCATGTTTTTGGTGCTGGTATTGAGCAAGTATCAGAACGTGCTGGACATTCAGTTAATATTGCGATTAAAGAAATTGATAGTCATGAAGGGAAGCCATTCTCGCCAAGGGGAATTTTAGAGTCCTCGATACTTGTGCAACTATGGGAATGGCTGACGTCAAAGAAACTTCAATTGAATGATTCAGTTATCAAAAGTCCGTCGGTATTTGACGAAATTGTTGGTAAACAAGCCTTGCTTTGTACTGTGTCCCAAAGTGTTTCCATTTTTGAAGTATTTACCAACTCAAACCAACCGTGATATAAAGCGGGCGAAACACATTAGAAACACGGTATTTCCAAAAGAATACCATGCCCAGAAAGAGGCGTATAGCCCAGGTGTTATCCGCAACCTAACCGATAGCTTCATCAGTTGCTACGAAAAAGAAATTACTAAAGAAGCTAATCAAGACATTGGATCGATGGATGATACCGCTGGTTTAATGTGTGACGTAACCTTTGCAGGGTCCGACACAACTTCCTCGTCCCTTGCTTGGTTATTTCTTTACATGGTATCATATCCTGATATACAAGAAAAAGTTCACAAGGAACTAGATGTAGTAGTGGGAAGCGATCGCTTACCCAGTTGGAAAGACGTCCGGAACATGCCTTATCTTCAAGCTACTCTGTGGGAAGTCCAAAGGGTATCTGGTATGATGGTAGTCATCGGAACATCCGCGATCCGAGACATGACAATTGGAGGATACGACGTTCCAAAAGGAACCTTTGTTGCTGTCAATCTTGCCAAACTGCATCACGACGAACGAGAGTGGCCAGAGCCAGAAAAATTTAAACCTGAAAGGTTTCTTGATTCTGACGGACAGTTTGTTGGATGGAATAAACTTAATGGTTTTCTTCTGTTTTCTATTAGGCGAAGACAATGCGCCGGTCAGCCATTGGCGAAGATCATGCTGTTCACCTTTGCCTCAATATTATTGCATTATTACAAGATTGAGTTACCAGAAGGTGAGAAAATCCCATCTACAGAAGTATCCGAGGCTGCATTAATTAGGCGTCCAAAAGATTTTAAAATTGTCGCAAAGAAACGAAAAGATTAGATTCCTGTTAATTCTGGTTTTAATTTCTCTTCTTTAATAATATTTAAAGGAATATTTGTTGCTTTAAATTGTGTCATATTGCTTTGCAAGTACGAGAATGCAAAACACTTGGAGTTATAATCGATGACAAATTAATGTGGAAAGACCATATAAATGAAATCAATGCTAAAGTTTCGAAAGGTTTAGGAATAATGAGAAGGATCAAATCGCTTGTAACCCAATCTGTCTTGCAAACTATATACAACAGCTTAATACTCCCATATTTCGATTACTGTAGCATGGTATGGGATGGGATAATGCAGCTAACTATAACATACAGAAACTACAAAAAATGCAAAATAGAGCGGCTAGAATTTTAACAGGGAGCAGTTACGATGCTCCTTCAAAGGAGTTACTGCGCCAACTCAACTGGGAAACGTTGGAAGAGCGCAGACGTAACAAAAAAGCATTATTAATGTACAAGGTCAAAAATGGGATCGCATCTGATTCAATAGGAAATTTGTTTAATATTT
>CACRXK020011801.1:0-15870 GCA_902702795.2 Paramuricea clavata
TCGCGTATTTCCATTTTCGTTTCGAGTAGTTCATGAATGATTTCGGTGGTATTTTCTTGGTCGCGTTCAGGTATATTAAAGAACAGTAGATTGTCGCGCATGGATCTCGCTTGTAGGTCTACTATTTTGTTACGCAATGTGGCGTTGTCTTGCTCCAGTTTTCCTATTCTTTCTCTTGTTTGTTCTTGATTTACTTTGTTTGTTTCATTTTGCTGTTTTAAATCTGCTATTTCAGCATGCGCGTATTCCAAGGAATGTTTTATCTCTTTCATGTCTGCTTCTATTCCGTCAAGCTTCTCAAGTTTCGTCATCATAGTCGAAAACATTTGTTGAATTTGGCGCATATCTACTTCTTTTTCTCCTTCTTTTTCTTCCATTCTTCTCTCTGGTGTGTTGGGTTTAGGAATTTTAGTTTGGACTGCTTTTAAAGGCGTACATGGGTTGGTGATATTTAAATTTTGCGCAGCGCGCTTGGTGGCTTGCTTCCTGTCCGCCATGTTTGATATTGATTTGCAGCGTATTATTATATCGCAATAAGCTCTTGCAATTACTCTTTCTGATGTAAAATAAAGGAGAAAATTTCCCTTGTTTACATTACTTGCGCAAATTCATATATGTTCGCTTAGCTCTTGTTTCATTGAGTATATACTGTCACTGAGTACGGAGTGTCACACTACAGAAAGCCGGGCGGCCCCCACGTATAACAATTACATATTGATTTGCAGCGCATTATTATATCGCAATAAGCTCTTGCAATTACTCTTTGTTATGTAAAATGAAGTAGAAAATTTCTCTTGTTTATTTACATTACTTGCGCAAATAATTCTCAATTATCTAAACACATTGGCTTAATTTCAATCTAATATCGTATAGATTTCCTTCTTTTATGAACAACTGAAATATACATTTAAAAACAGATATTTCATAGGAGTATGGTCCTATTCAGTATAAAAAAGCGATTGAACTTTGATAGTTTGATTGTACAACTTCTACTAGAGTAAGATCATGATTGTCTTATATGTAACCTGAAAGCAAGTATAACTTCAGCAGCTTAGCAGAGCCACCTTAACTAAAGACGTAAATAGTACACGCCGCCAACACATATAACAATGATATTCGATATTTTTATTCAGAATAAATTAGCACAAGTGTCTTGTACAAGGTTAAATGCATTTTTCGTGGAAATAAACATGTAGCAATTTTCAGACAATCTTGGCCAAAAGTTCGTAGAACGACAAAACAAATTCGCAACTTTTTAATGTACTTGGGTTTTAAAATCATTTTGCACCTCCCCCGCTCCCCCCATTCAATGTTGCTCTCCCACATTTCTAGTACACGTACAATTTTGTTGTAGAGTAGGTCAGATCATAAATATACACGAAACGGCAACATTGAATGGGGGGAAGGGGGGCGCGAGGCCTTAAAAATGCATAAAAATTTATCGTCGTCCTACTGTTTATGGCCAAGATTGTCCGAAAATTATGTTTTTAATGCTTTACATATACATGTATTAAATTTAGAACACCAGTGGTAGAAATATTCAAAAATGTAGTTATGTTCTTGCACTACTGGATAACACTTCAAAAGTCGTTCTGATATTCCTAAATATTGAATGATAGGTAGATATTAATAAATATTGTATACTGTAATTTGAGACCGGATTTCTGGGTAGGGCCTTAATCTTCTCTTCAAATGGCATATATGTCTATTTTGAACCGGACAGTAATGGTTATAAAGGCAGACTGATACAACGTAATTATACATATATTTTAGTATACATATTTTCAGTTAAAGCGACACACGCTAATTGACAAATAGAATTTTTAATTAATCTTGCTGTGTAAGATCCAACACATCATAATTATAGATATGAGGAATATATCGCGTGCGCAACAACGAATCGTGTTCATAGCCACGTACAGCAGAGCGGACACTCAGAAATTTCTTACAAAAAAAAGCTTTGCTGATGCCATTGTAGAGGCATGCATGCATAGACCGTGTCAGGCTTTACAATTCAACATTGGGTCGTCCTTATGATGTGATGTTGACCAAATAATTAAGTCTGGTGCCGTATCGGACAAAATATTAATCTATATATACATATAAATGAACTCTAGTAGCTTAATAACTAACTGACAGTACTCATGCACAGTACTCACAGTAATTGCTTAATTTTTCGTCGGATTGTAAATAAATACATAAAATATACACAACATTTTGTTCATTGTTACTGTCCTTACAATCTCATGGTAAATAGGTAAAACAAATTGTATATTTGAAGCAATAATTGACATTACTCATTAAAAGCTCCAAACTTAATATGAGATATAGACATTGTCTTAACTCATGTTATGGCGAGTACTGTGACTGTCCTTTCCAAAGGCCCAATTTTCCTACAAAATACCAACAAACAGAATTGCGACACTTATGCCAACATTTAAAAACATTTTATTTCAGACAGTGAAATCATATATGTTCGCTTAGCTCTTGTTTCTTTGAGTACTGTCACTGAGTACTGAGTGTCACGATACAGAAAGCCCGGCGGCCCGCGCGTCTAACAATTACATATTGATTTGCAGCGTATTATTATATCGCAATAAGCTCTTGCAATTACTCTTTCTGATGTAAAATAAAGGAGAAAATTTCCCTTGTTTACATTACTTGCGCAAATTCATATATGTTCGCTTAGCTCTTGTTTCATTGAGTATATACTGTCACTGAGTACGGAGTGTCACAATACAGAAAGCCCGGCGGCCCCCACGTATAACAATTACATATTGATTTGCAGCGCATTATTATATCGCAATAAGCTCTTGCAATTACTCTTTGTTATGTAAAATGAAGTAGAAAATTTCTCTTGTTTACATTACTTGCACAAATAATTCTCAATTATCTAAACACATTGGCTTAATTTCAATCTAATATCATGTAGATTGCCTTCTTTTATGAACAACTGAAATATATATTTAAAAACAGATATTTCATAGCAGTATGGTCCTATTTATAAAAAAGCGATTGAACTTTGATTGTACAACTTCTACTAGAGTAAGACCATGATTGTCTTATATGTAACCTGAAAGCAAGTATAACTTGAGCAGCTTAGCAGAGCCACCTTAACTAAAGACGTAAATAGTACACGGCGCCAACACATATAACAATCATATTTGTGATATTTTTATGCAGAATAAATTAGCACAAGTGTCTTGCACAAGGTTAAATGCATTTTACGTGGAAATGAACATGTAGCAATTTTCAGACCGAAAATTATGTTTTTAATCCTTTACATATATATGTATTAAATTTAGAACACCAGTTGTAAAAATATTCAAAAATGTACTTATGTTCTTGTACTACTGGATAACACTTCAAAAGTCATTCTGGTATTCCTAAATATTGAATGATAGGTAGATATTAATAAATATTGTATACTGTAATTTGAGACCGGATTTCTGGGTAGGGCCTTAATCTTCTCTTCAAATAGCATATATGTCTATTTTGAACCGGACATTAATGGTTATAAAGGCAGACTGATACAACGTAATTATAGATATATTTTAGTATACATATTTTCAGTTAAAGCTACACCACGCCAATTGACAAATAGAATTTTAAATTAATCTTGCTGCGTAAGATCCAACATATCATAATTATAGACATGAGGAATATATCGCGTGCGCAACAATGAATCATGTTTATAGCCACGTACAGCAGAGCGGACACTCAGAAATTTCTTACAAAAAAGAGCTTTGCTGATGCCATTGTAGAGGCATGCATGCATAGACCGTGTCAGGCTTTACAATTCAACATTGGGTCGTCCTTATGATGTGATGTTGACCAAATAATTAAGTCTGGTGCCGTATCGGACAAAATATTAATCTATATATACATATAAATGAACTCTAGTAGCTTAATAACGAACTGACAGTACTCATGAACAGTACTCACAGTAATTGCTTAATTTTTCGTCGGATTGTAAATAAATACATAAAATATACACAACATTTTGTTCATTGTTACTGTCCTTACAATCTCATGGTAAATAGGTAAAACAAATTGTAGATTTGAAGCAATAATTGACATTGCTCATTAAAACCTCCAAACTTAATATGAGATATAGACATTGTCTTAACTCCTGTTATGCATGGCGAGTACTGTGATTGTCCTTTCCAAAGGCCCAATTTTTCTACAAAATACCAACAAACAGAATTGCGACACTTATGCCAACATTTGAAAACATTTTATTTCAGACAGTAAAGCCCGGCGGCCCGCGCGTCTAACAATTACATATTGATTTGCAGCGTATTATTATATCGCAATAAGCTCTTGCAATTACTCTTTCTGATGTAAAATGAAGGAGAAAATTTCCCTTGTTTACATTACTTGCGCAAATTCATATATGTTCGCTTAGCTCTTGTTTCATTGAGTATATACTGTCACTGAGTACGGAGTGTCACAATACAGAAAGCCCGGCTGCCCCCACTTATAACAATTACATATTGATTTGCAGCACATTATTATATCGCAATAAGCTCTTGCAATTACTCTTTGTTATGTAAAATGAAGTAGAAAATTTCTCTTGTTTACATTACTTGCGCAAATAATTCTCAATTATCTAAACACATTGGCTTAATTTCAATCTAATATCGTATAGACATATATGTTCGCTTAGCTCTTGTTTCATTGAGTATATACTGTCACTGAGTACGGAGTGTCACAATACAGAAAGCCCGGCTGCCCCCACTTATAACAATTACATATTGATTTGCAGCACATTATTATATCGCAATAAGCTCTTGCAATTACTCTTTGTTATGTAAAATGAAGTAGAAAATTTCTCTTGTTTACATTACTTGCGCAAATAATTCTCAATTATCTAAACACATTGGCTTAATTTCAATCTAATATCGTATAGATTGCCTTCTTTTATGAACAACTGAAATATATATTTAAAAACAGATATTTCATAGCAGTATGGTCCTATTTATAAAAAAAGCAATTGAACTTTGATAGTTTGATTGTACAACTTCTACTAGTGTAAGACCATGATTGTCTTATATGTAACCTGAAAGCAAGTATAACTTGAGCAGCTTAGCAGAGCCACCTTAACTAAAGACTTAAATAGTACACGGCGCCAACACATATAACAATCATATTTGATATTTTTATGCAGAATAAATTAGCACAAGTGTCTTGCTCAAGGTTAAATGCATTTTACGTGGAAATGAACATGTAGCAATTTTCAGACAATCTTGGCCATAAACCGTAGAACGACGATAAATTTTTATGCATTTTTAAGGCCGCCCCCCCCCATTCAATGTTGCCGTTTCGTGTATATTTATGATCTGACCTACTCTACAACAAAATTGTACGTGTACTAGAAATGTGGGAGAGCAACATTGAATGGGGGGAGCGGGGGGGAGGTGCAAAATGATTTTAAAACACAAGTATATTAAAAAGTTGCGAATTTGTTTTGTCGTTCTACGGACTTTTGGCCAAGATTGTCCGAAAATTATGTTTTTAATCCTTTACATATATATGTATTAAATTTAGAACACCAGTTGTAAAAATATTCAAAAATGTACTTATGTTCTTGTACTACTGGATAACACTTCAAAAGTCATTCTGGTATTCCTAAATATTGAATGATAGGTAGATATTAATAAATATTGTATACTGTAATTTGAGACCGGATTTCTGGGTAGGGCCTTAATCTTCTCTTCAAATAGCATATATGTCTATTTTGAACCGGACAGTAATGGTTATAAAGGCAGACTGATACAACGTAATTATAGATATATTTTAGTATACATATTTTCAGTTAAAGCTACACCACGCCAATTGACAAATAGAATTTTAAATTAATCTTGCTGTGTAAGATCCAACATATCATAATTATAGATATGAGGAATATATCGTGTGCGCAACAACGAATCATGTTTATAGCCACGTACAGCAGAGTGGACACTCAGAAATTTCTTACAAAAAAGAGCTTTGCTGATGCCATTGCAGAAGCAGCATGCATGCATAGACCGTGTCAGGCTTTACAATTGAACATTGGGTTGTCCTTATGATGTGATGTTGACCAAATAATTAAGTCTGGTGCCGTATCGGACAAAATATTAATCTATATATACATATACATGAACTCTAGTAGCTTAATAACTAACTGACAGTACTCATGAACAGTACTCACAGTAATTGCTTAATTTTTCGTCGGATTGTAAATAAATACATAAAATATACACAACATTTTGTTCATTGTTACTGTCCTTTGTCCAACAGATTTTCTAATTTCTTTTCGACTAATTCAGAAGTCATTTCTGTTTTGAAAGTTATAAACTCGAATGGTATATACTATATGAGTGTATATATTATTTTCAGGCTATATACGGTTGGTAATAAAAGCGTTTATTATATATAGTATAGAGTGAGATACTGAGAAATACACAGTGACATATTTCCCATATCTTCACTAGTGAATATATCAATCACGTGACTTTTAGTATTTATACAATTTTTTTGCTTGGGACTATATAATAAACAGAACATTACACGGTGGCTTGAAGATATGACTTTTATTTCTCGTGTTTAAAACAATATTTTACTCACTCGCTGCGCTCGTTCGTAAAATATTGTTTTCACCACTCGAAGATAAAAAGTCATACCTTCTCGCCTCTGTGTAATATCCTCTATTTATTGCATGCACGGAATAAATATACCGCAGTCAGACTACATATTACATATATATACTATCACACCTTCCTTTGTGTTTCGCGGCACGCCACAGTAGTCATGAAGAAATTCACGAAGACCTGTCGGTATCTTTTCTTCCCGGGCAATATCACAATGTGTGAGGCAAAATGCGGAATTTTGTGAAGCTGGTTCTTTGGTACAAACGTTTGGATAGTTCAGTGCTGGAAATCCTGCGATTTCTGCCTTCACAGGGTACATGCAATGGGGGGAATCGGAGTTTCCAAACTCCATCCATGGACACAAAGAACTTGCAGCCTAAATTAAATATTTGAAATGAAATTGTTATTATTTTTATAAAATGGTTATATAAACTTATCCACAGTATATTACTTAAGTTGTTTATTTAAAATTAATGTGCGGCTTCGTCGTATAGTTTATAACTACACTGTAAAAACTGATAGGTTAAAATAACCCCAAAAAATAGGTTATTTCAGTTTGTCTAGGGCAACCGGTTTAAAATAGGTTATTTAAATAGGTAGAAATAACTAAAACTAAATAGGTTAAAACAAACCATTTCTAGTGGGTTATTTTTAACCTGTAATATAGTTAATTGTACCTATTTAAAATATGTTATTATAACATTTATTGTTAGGTTAAAACAACCTAAATTTAAACAGTTAAATCTACTCAGAGATATAGGTTGTTTTTGCCAAATAAATATAGGTTGTTTTTACCTATAAATATTTGGTCATTTTAACCAATAATATTTGGTCAATTTAACCTATAAGTTTTGGTTAATACAAATATAACCTATTCTTTATGGTTGAAACAACCCATAAATAATGGTAAAGGCCATGAGTCTAAACCAGCCCTTTAAAATAGGTTACATGCGGTTGATCTAACCTAAAAAAAATAGGTTAAAATCAAATAGGTTAAAATCAAATAGGTTAAAATCAATATTTGACTCAAAGTCAAATTAGTAAATATTAAAACAATTTCAGTACTTTGATAAAAATCATGTATTTTTCTTAAGGAATGCATAAGTCTTATATATAATATATAATTAAAATAATCTAGCAGATAATTGAGTTCCAGTGTGCGACAATTGCAAAACAGTAAAGTGGAAGTGGAGCAGAGTTTGATGGCATGCGGTCATCATATTGTATTGTGAAAGTAAAAAGCTCTTCATATATAGAAGAAACAATGGTTATCTCACACAATTCATTAGCTTGTAAGCTATATATAGTTTAGAGTTATACTATATAGAAACATTCACAGAAATAGCCCATGATTGTGAGGGTCATAACTCTCCTTGGGACAATATATCCTGCATGTACAATACATGCATTAAATTAGTGATACAATATCATCATTATCATAAATTCATTAGCATAAATTGTTCCATTTAATGTGTTCATAAAATCCTTTAGCTTAGGAAGTTCTCCACGTCAATTGGTAAAGTACCGGTATGGCAATTATTGGCCAAAAGAACATGTTCTATATTACTAAAACATGTAAATGTTCTTACTATGACCTGTTGGCCCCTTTTGGGCACTGCATGTTGAAACGTAGTACCCTGCAAGCAAACGTGCCAAACGTGCGTTGGTAATATTGCACGGATCGTATCTGATTTTTTTACAACCATTCCCTCTGCAATCAATGAAATCGAACTTATCTCTTCCAGAGGTCCAGTGGCCAATAGACGAGGGGTTGAGCATCCTGATATTTTGGGAGCAATTTCAGAATCATCCTGCAACAAGGAAATATATAACTGAGTAAAATAAGCATTTCATGCACAACTTACACTTTTGTCTAAATATTGTACTTGTTCTCCTGTAGTTACACTACAAAAATATACATCACTTCATAATTTCTATCTAGATTATTTTTTGTGTGTGTTGGCGTTATGTACTCAGTGAATATGATGTTTGTGATGTTACTCTGAGTGTGAATCCACACTGGGCAAGCTGAAAAGTTAGCGTGGCCACGGTGGGAATTGAACCCGAAACCTTTGGGGTACTAGTCCAATGCTCTGCCAACTGAGCTATGTGCCAAGTCGGTTCGAGTTGATGATATTTCGGAACTGAGTCTAGTTCCTTCTATATCAGTGTATTCTATATGTCTGATTATTTTTTGTCATACTGAGTACATCACCAGAGTACATAACATCAAGTACATAACACCAACACACATAAAAAATAATCATATAGAATACACTGATATAGAAGGAACTAGACTCAGTTCCAAAATATCATCAACTCGAACAGACTTGACCATGTAGCTCATTTGGCAGAGCATTGGACTAGTATCCCAAAGATCGCATCCCACCGTGGCCAAGCTAACTTTTCAGCTTGCTCGGAGTGGATTCACACTCAGAGTAACATCACAAACATTCTATCTAGATGTTATAAAATATACAAAATTCACTTACAAGAACAACTTTAATTAAAGGAATGTTCTCCTGAGGTATGCTCCTTCTCCTCAAGGACATACGTCAAAGCTGCCATGATACAACGGTTTTCTAACTCTGCAAAAAGATCAAACATAGAATAAATTTCTATAATTTCTAATTTTCTGTGGTGAGTAATTGGCTACAAAATAAAAATTGGGATTATTCTACAGTCCAAGTTAATTTGTAGATAATCCTACTATTACACAAAAACCTTAAATAGCCTGACTCGTTATTTTTAAGTTATACAGTTTATACACTGGTCTTTTTTAAATTTTCTTCTCAGTCACAACGAGGGCTATCTTTGAGAAATACCTGGTATAAAACAATTGGTCACAATTGGTCACCTTGTCATTTCTAGGGCTCCACGAGCCACAAGATAGAACATTTTGCTATTCGGCTAGATGTCAGTATGTCAGATATGTTGGACGACATCAGGCCAAATAACTGATACTGTTGATATAAGATTTATACTTTCATTTAAGATAAATAATTATTTTAATTGGTTATAAAATGAGGGTGTTTATAATACTTTGATTTGAAAAGATACTTGAAATCATAGGAAAGAACTTCTCTCTGAACATGGCATTGCCAAAGCCTTGCTCGCAAAGTTGAAAAGACAAATCCGGTATCTGCCAATATACTGGAAAATGTAACAACATGTTGACAATACTGTTCATAGTGGGCCGCACAACCTTGTTCATGCCTGTTGATGTCAACCTGGAACAAGTTGTTGATTTTCTCAATTTTTACACGTGTAGTACTAAGCTGAATGCAAAAATATTGACAGCGTGCACACTGCATACAGTATATTATGAATATTGACTAATTAAGAAATTAAAATATCTTTGTAAAGTGCACAATTTTCTGCTCTTGGGAATTTAACAACCCTTAGGGGCCAAGTCACAATATTCATGTTGCCACAAATAACATTGAATCAATGTTATCACTTCATCCATGGCACCCACCCACTTCAGATAATGTTGATCGATATTCAGTCGTATTTTGACTTCCGATTTGACGTTATTGGTGGAAGCATGAATATGGACGTGGCCCCTACGAGGCTGATTACATGGAGAGTTTTCAACCAGGGCTAAGTTTTAGCCCAGCCCAAGGATAAAATCCTATTAAAACATAGCAAGTGGTTATTACATGATTATTCAGTCAAGTTTGAGCTGCCCAGGCTGAAATTTCAGCCCGGCAGCATGTAATCACAAATAATTCCAGCCCGGGCTAGAAAACCAACTGTTTAATTTAAATGGCTTTATTTTGAGTATTTGTTTCATCTTTAAAAATACTATACATGTAACCACAGTCTCACAAAAGTCAAATAGTCGACTAATCAGCATCTTAATGCTTCAAAGAAGTGTAACAGGCTTATCATAATAGATTTTTATTCTCCTATTTTGCTACACTCTACTGTATTTTGTGATAATTTCAGCTGGGGCTGACATTTCAGCCTGGGTTAATAACTATAAATACTGTAAACCTCCGACTATAAGCCCTGAGCTTATATACTTTCGTAAGCGATTTATACAAGGGGGGGGGGGGCTTATATACGGGGTTGCTTATACATGGACGATATTTTGTGTTAGTAATAAACAAGTCAGACATAAAACAAATCAGTCATAAACAAGAAATAAACATGTATTAAGCAGCGATTACTGGGCTTATATTAATTAGGGGACTTACATTTGGGGGATTTATACACGGAGGGGGGGGGGGCTTATATTTGGAATGAGGTGAGCGTTAGTACATGTGGCACACCTGGGCTTATACATGGGGGGCTTATATTTGGAGGGGCTTATAGTCGGAGGTTTACGGTATACTGTAGCTCTGACTAAACTCAGACCGAGCTCCTGAAAACTGCTCATGCAAATTATTGTGATGCAATTTCAGCTCGTTTAACTGGGCTGAAAATCTCCATGTATAATGACTAATGTTAAACAGTTTCTTCATGCATAAAATGTGAGCTTGGGATTTCTCAGAGGCACATAAACTATGAAAAACTCAAAAATGTATCCTCAATGTATTCAGCAACAGTCGGGGATTGTCTGGATATTAAATATAGATATAGCTATTTACTGTGATAGCACAATATAGATAATACAAAGGAAGGATAGTTATCCAAGCCTGAAAGCCATAGAACTTTATATAAATCAATATTAGCTAAATGGGTCAATATACTGTATTGATACCTTCTCAATACATCTGACAATACATTAACAATATAATATTTACATTGTTAACGTATTGAGAGGGTATCAATATTGACTCACTTAGCTAATATTGATATAATCGCCAAAGCAAGTTCTCTAGCTTTGTATGAGAGAACAATCCTACCTTTGTTCTATCTACTGTATATTTCATACCTTCTTGTAGCCTGTATATATCATGATTTCGACAGTTCGACTTGCTTAGATCACATATTATGGCATTATTAATTGCTTGAAAATATAATCTGTAAATATACAAGGCAATATCACTAAGTTTTAACGTATTTTAATAACAATATATTGTTGAACCTTTCACACAAATATACATGCGGCCAACGCACGGCGGTTATAATATACATGAATATATTACTATTTATGGCACATATTTACACACGAAACTTAAAAATATTGACATAGTTGAACACTTACATTTAAAATTATTGTCTTTATCTTCAAAAATTGGAGTATTACTTCTTATTTTCTTCAATATGTTAAGAAATCTTGGCTATATCAACCGACGTTAAAATAAAATTTCCAAAGGACGCGCTCGGAGTGTGCTCGCTAAGCCTTATGGGAGCCCATATTTGGCAACGCGATTGACTGTACGCACTGATCTCAATAATGTGAACAATCCAGTGCAAATAACCTGTATCTCTGTTTTTTGACAGAAACTCTTAATTCCATCTTCAAAATTCTAGCTGTCTTGTTATATCTTCCTTGCATGCCAATAATTAAAGAATTTACGACGCGATATAAGGTACATACATATTTTAAATATTTTAGTTCTGGAGACTAGACCTCCCCACATGCCCTCCCCAGGACATTTTGCTGAAAATACATTAGATCAATACAGTGGCGTAACGTTATATCAGGGGGCCCCCGGTTCAAAATTTTCGAAGGCCCCCCTAGTAGAAGTGCCAAAGGCACAAGTCGAGCGCCGTATATGCACGAGTTTTCTAGGGGGTCCAGGGCATGCTCATCCGGAAAATTTTTGAATCTAGACTCTCTGAAATGCCATTCCTGGACTTTGGGGAGAGATTTTACAGAATTCTGATGGTCATAAAACGACATTGTAATATATCAGAGGCCCTGGCCAATGTTTTTGTTCTATCGCCTAAGCCTGGGGGCCCCCATTTGGGTTGGGGACCCCGGGTTCTCCCGGTCTGAGCCCATAGTAGTTACGCCACTGGATCACTATAAACTCAGTTTATGACTTTATGACAGACCAACTATTAAAGTAGTATTTTTTTAGGTAATTGTATATTCATGTCAATTGCTAAAACCCCACCTCTTTTCACTATTCATTCCCATAAATAGCCAGCCTAACCCCCCCCCCCCACCGCCCCAATACGTGGAGTCGTGGAGATTAAAAGACGATTTATGGTGGTATGGTCCCTGCTTGAATGCATACTATATGTTGAAATGACTGTGATAAACAATTCAATGTTTGGTCTGTACCGTGCTGTATATAGTATACTATATAATCAGTATAAATATGTAAAAATAAGATGTATTTTCTAATCTTATTAACAAAGATTATGACGTACTGAACTAATATTGCCTATAA
The DNA here is from genome assembly GCA_902702795.2 of Paramuricea clavata. Taxonomy (NCBI): domain Eukaryota; kingdom Metazoa; phylum Cnidaria; class Anthozoa; order Malacalcyonacea; family Plexauridae; genus Paramuricea; species Paramuricea clavata. Next base: position 12,926 of record CACRXK020011801.1, read on the forward strand.
ATCTATAATTGCCTATAACTGTTTTGTCTTTTGAGCAATTATTATTGGCTTATAATTTAACTCATTAATGGTTGACATGATTTGCCACGTACAAAGTTTATGTATTATGATGAGTATCAGTATAAAAATATTTAAAACAACCTCGCTATTGTTATCAGTATTGGCTAAACACCCAAGATAACAACCTATTAAAATTGTCATGCAATAATTTTTTGAACTACTGAGTATTTTACAAAATACAAAACAAGTGAAACTCCATTGATAAATATAAACATGTTATCGATCTTTAGAGTGTCGTTCACTTGTTTTTATATTAGTTGTATTGTTCAAGATTAACCAAAATATAATTGGTTATTTTAACCTATTTACTTTGGTCAATTGGTTAAATTAACCTATTTATATTAGTTGTACCCAAATGTTAGAGATTAACCAAAAAATAATTGGTTATTTTAACCTATTTATTTTGGTTATAACCTATTCAATTGGTTAAAACAACCTATTTATATAAGTGATAACCTTTACAAATAGGTTATTTTAACCTATCAGTTTTTACAGTGTGGAACCCAGGTTGCGCGGGTGTAGATGCACTTTTTTCAGCAGTTGACAGGAGAAAACTGTCTTGTCGTCCCGCCAGTAAACATTATTGCACAAGTCCTTAGTTATATGGCGTCACAGAAGTTTATAGGTACTTAGATAGTGCCCTCTTGGCCTGATGCGGTGTTATGGCCGCTACTTTGGCAGGGTTGTGGAAATAATATTCAGGCGGAATATAAGTGTTACAGAGGAAATCAGTGTTGTATACACGGAAGGACCACGAAGTCTATAATAAGAGCGTACGACTGGAATGGCTACATTATTGCTGTTAGAATATCGTTTGTGTAATCGATACGAACATGATGGAATTCATGTTGTGTGTGTAAAAGATTAAAAAAAAAAAAAAAAATGAATGACAGTTGTGTGGACTTAATATATTTATTGTCCAGGCCAATGAGCCATATAAAAAGAGAAAAAAAGAGAATGATAAAAGGAAAGCTGTTGACATGAAAAAAAAAAAAAAAAAAATGAATGACAGTTTTGTGGACTTAGTATATTTATTGTCCAGGCCAATGGGCCATATAATAAGAGAAGATACGAGAAAAGCTGTTGACATAAAAAAAAAAAAAAAATGAATGAAAGTTGTGTGGACTTAATATATTTATTGTCCAGGCCAATGGGCCATATAATAGGAGAAGATACGAGAATGATAAAAGAAAAGCTGTTGACATGAAAAAAAAATTTTAAAAAATGAATGACAGTTTTGTGGACTTAATATATTTATTGTCCAGGCGATTGGGCCATATAATAAGACAAAATAAAAGAATGATAAAAGAAAAGCTGTTGACATGAAAAAAAAAAAAAAATAAATAAAAATGAATGACAGTTTTGTGGACTTAATATATTTATTGTCCAGGCCAATGGGCCATATAATAAAACAAAATAAAAGAATGATAAAAGAAAAGTTGTTGAAATGAAAAAAAAAAAAAAGAGCCAGTTTAAGCCGAGAGGGCATTGGGTGTTTGACACGATCCAGCACCCATATTAATTGCATTTCTTTTCTTGTCTCATTTTAGGTTTTACTATATTCTCACGTTTGGAAACCTATTGAAATTGCATCAGTCAGGAAATTGATAATAGATTGTTTTAGATCCCGCGTGCGAGAGCTGTAGTGCATGAAGAGATATATTAAGGAAATTGGTTTGTTCCTGCAATTCCAATCTCAGAGAGGGTTACCGGGTGTCTTACCCGCCACAATAGTGCATTTGTGTTTGTATTCATTGCTTCTCTTAGGTGCACAAAACGTCAGTCCAGTGCATGTCCATGGCTTATATGCTGCTCTTAAGTGGGTTCATGGGATATTGCCCTAACTCCAGAAGCCTTTAGATGCTGACATATGTCGGAAAATGGTTGAAGCAGAAAAAAGAAGCAGAACCAGCCCAGTGATGAAGAAAGAGCCAGTTTCTGTGGAACTGATGAAGGATATTGTTCGAAAGTACGGGCATGAAGATGCTACGCTTAAAGATTTGAGACTGGCAACTATGTGTGTTTTATTATTCGCAGGGTTGATCCGTGCAAAAGAATTTCTTATCATTAGAGTACTGGATATCACGTAGTTTGACGATCATTTCGTCATTAATGTGCCAGAAAGCAAAACGGACATCTATAGACAAGGTCAGCACGTATTTATGGCAAAATCCAATCCTGAAACATGTCCTGGTGTTTTAATAAACAGATACCTCGCGAAGGCGAACATCTCACTTAATTAATGACAGTGACGTTCACTTATTTAGGAATCTAGTTTATTTCAAATTAGTAGATAGTTACACTTTAGGAATGAGAGTTGTGTCCTACACAAGATTCCGCGAGAATTATATTACAAAGAATGTCTTAAAGAGTTAGGCTACGATGAAAAGTTGTACGGATTGCATAGTTTTCTTGCTGGTGGTGCAACCACAATTGCTAACAGTTTGACAGCTCCTAATAAAGAGAGATTGGTAGAACTATATCACCAGTGGAAACGGACATTAGTGAAAACATGTATATTAAAGAAGATAAAGCAGAAGGCTTATGGCATGGTTTCTAAAAGCATGGGTATATGAATGTAAATAAGTTTAACTGTGTGAATAAAGTCGAGTGTGGGTACCGGTTTGCTAAGACAAGCCTAGCCTATAATAACAAACTAGTTTGGTTATTGTATTGTGTACAGAGGAATGGCGAATTAATAGGAAAATGCTTTTCATTCGGACGAATAGCATGAGGGAGAATGAAATAGATGTTGCGAAACAGCGCGTTTGAGCATGCGCAGTTGCCATTATCCAATCAGATTGCCAGTATTTCTACTATAAAATATATTACTTGGTCATGCTGATTTCAGAGGGCAAGACTAGACCGCGAAATGCGTGGAACAT
>CACRXK020011802.1:0-15869 GCA_902702795.2 Paramuricea clavata
AAAACCATTTTTAATTCTAGAGCGCTCAATTAGGGTTCCAGTTTTCTTGACACTATAGTATTTCGATTCAATATAATTTTCTAATGCGTTTTCGTGGTCAAGTTTTTCAGGACTTTTAATTATATCTTTAAATAAATCATTAGTTTCTAACAAAGAATACAAGCTAGAATCAAGCCATGCCCCTGTTACTTTAAGGAACTCGCGGTGACTTAAATCAAAGAATGGCAGCTCTTTACAATAATCGGCACTCATTTGCTAATATTGTGAATATTTATATCTTTAAACTATATTAAGATAAGTCTTAAACTTAATTACTTAAATGTTAATCCATTGTTGCGATATATCCGCTTCAACGAGCACGCAGTCTTAATTGTCTTGCCGGTGGTTGATTTGCTTCGAACTTTGAAAAATCTTCTTCCGTTTCAAAAGCAAATATAGGTGTATTTTCTGATTCTCGAGTATAGATTTTCCCATTATTGGTCCATATAAAACGCCAGTTCAACCTCTTTCGTACCTGATTGACATTTCCAAAAAGTTTCTTCCTGTAGGGCATTAATGATTCGAATATAAAGACTTTGTTGGATGAATTTAATGACAGATCTGGTAGATCCTTTACTTTAACATTTGCCAAGTTCTTTCGTTTGGAGTAAAAATTATTCCTAACAGATCGGTGAGTAAATTTAACAATGAGTTTTGGCGGTGTGTTTGTATTAAAATTTGGCAATAGCCTTCCTTCCCATCCCAATAGCCTTCTCGGGTATTGAGGGAATGCAGTTATGCCATTGCCCCAATCTTTGCTAAGTCTTTAATCATTCATTACATACTGGTACTGTTCCATCTGAATGGAAATCAGCTGATGTTTCACCAATTCATAAGAAAGATAAGAAAGAACTAGCTATCAACTACCGTCCAATTTCACTGCTATCTATGATCAGCAAAGTCTTGGAGCGATGCGTTTGTAATCGTTTCTACGAACATATCCGAGATTCAATTAACGAAGCTCAGCATGAATTTCTTCATGGCCGTTCTTGTACTACACAGCTTCTTTCAACGTTACATTGTGTTGGACAATTGCTTGACGGACGGACATTCTATTTCTTGACTTTGCCAAAGCCTTCGACTCAGTGGATCATGTTATTCTCTTAAGAAAGCTGAAAGATTACGGTATAGCAGGAAACCTTTACAGATGGTTCTCTGACTACCTGCATAACTGTACCCAGTGTGTTGTTGTAGAGGGTGCTGCTTTGTCATGGTCCCCCGTCACTTCTGGCATTCCACAGGGTAGCATCTTGGGTCCAATGCTTTTCTTACTCTTCATCAACAATCTTCCTGATGTCATTCCCGAATCTACATCAACAGGACTGTATGCTGATGATACCAAATTATATAGAGAAATCTCAACTCCAGAGGATTGTTCACAGTTACAAGAAACTTTGTCGTGTGCGGATGTTTGGAGTAAGGATAACAACATCAACTTTACTCCCTCAAAATGTAAAATTTTGACATTCTTCCGCCGTAAAACACATTTTCTTTTCGAATATTATCTGGGATCATCCGAATTGAAGCGTGTGAATGATGAAGTTGATCTGGGAATCACAGTGACCAGTAACCTTTCATGGACTACCCATATCAATAATATAAAAGTCAATGCGAACAGGTTGCTGGGTTTGTTTAGAAGAACATGCCCCTTGCTAACAGACTGCAGTATCTGGCGCACTCTGTATCTTTCACTTGTCAAGTCACAATTATGCTATGCCACAGAGGTTTGGTCTCCCTCCCAATATAATAACAAATTAAATCTGGAGCAAGTGCAAAGGCCTGCAACAAGATGGATCCTTCAATCGAAGAAAGGTGACATGACCTACAAGGACAGATTGAAATCGACAGGGAAATTAAGGATTTGACATTTATGTTTAATTAACTCTTTGTCGACAAGTAGTTTCGCATTACATTACGATTCAATTTTTCAAATGTAAATATCGCGGCGAGTATTTACCCCCCTTTAAAACAAAACCCACCATTGTAATCCTCACAAAATAACCTTTCGAACGGGGGGTCAAGTGCTGTCGAACATTATACAAACCGAAACAATCATATATTTATACTCACTGCTTCGCCAAACATTCAAACGATAAAAAGAGTAATTAATGCAATTACTCAAAAAAAATTAGTAACACTTACTCAAACAAAAAATGGAGCGATGCATTTTTTGCAGTAATATTTGCTATATATTGTTTGTATTTTTGCACTGTTTTGCCTAGATTTTGGTAACCTAAAGTTATAAAACTTGCAACTGACCGATTACAATTGTAATAATAATGTCAATGATAGCTAACTGTGCAAGTTTGCAACAAATTAATTCAGGTCTAGTTTGTGAACAGTGTGGTTCCAAATTCATCTGATACCATGTAAGCGTAGTCTGAGTTTAACATTCTGATTCAATTTCATTCTCTGAAACATTGTCAAGATAAGTAATGAAACAAAAGACGGCGTCACAGGTTTATAATCCTGATTAAGGTGGCTCCCTACAATTTTTTAAATATGACAAAATCGTGATTTAGATTTAATTTTTTGAAAAGAGGTTTCTTTTTAGAAGACAAAAATTGTACCACATATATTGAGCAATCTTGCAAGAGTTGAAAATTGTTTACAAAAATTATGTCATTACCGTTGCTATCCCCAGTCACTGAGGATTTTATATACCTCGAATGGCTACGGAAACAGAACAAACTACAAAATGTGTACCTCCTTCCCAAAATGCTCGAAGTTTCCCCGGTCCTCCCCTCGGTGAAAGGTTTTCAAACAAGAACACAATGTCCTGGTTGTAAGTCTATATAGCGTATGCGATGATCATAGTTCTTCTTTCCTTTTTCAGCACTTTTCGTGGTAGCTTCATGAGCAATTCGGTAAGCCTCGATCATTGCAGTTTTCCACTTCGATACATAATCTGATCGTGAATTACTTTCCACTTTGTCTGGCAAGTCAAACATTAAGTCAATGGGTAGTCTGGGACTTCTACCGAACAGTAGATACAATGGTGAATAGTTCGTGGACTTTGTACAGTGCAATTGTACGCATGAACGAGTTTATTAAGGTGATCTTTCCATCTTGACTTATATGACTCTAGTAATGTTCGCAGCATGCCCAACAAAGTATGATTCATCCGCTCAACTATGCAGTTACCTTGAGGATGGTACACAGGTGTAGTCCGAGAGTGCATTATGCCGGTTAATTGTTCTAATCACTTGAAAAGATTGTTCGCAAACTCCCCGCCCATGTCGTGATGGATTTTTTCTGGACATGTTGTGCTTTGACTATGTCCACGACCCTTAGTTTACTTGCACCAGCAGGCATTGCCTCATAGTTTTTATCAGGCTGTAGTTCTTTCTCATCAGCGGTTACGGCGGTTATCCAGATGTCACCCGTTTCTTGAGCTTTAACCTTGGAGATATTATTTGGTCTATTAGACTTTCTAGTGCCCTCTAATGTTCTGTGGTCCACTGCACTAGATTACGAGAAGATTGTACGTTATTTTTCCATCCAACTTTACCGTTTTCTTCCTTCAACAGATCATGGATTGGTTTTGCTTGCTGTGAGAAGTTCTTAATATGCCTATGGTAAACACATAACAAACCCACCAGCTTTCGAACATCACCAACAGTAGGCGGTGTTGTATGTTTCCACATCTGAACTGCGCTTGTTGCCTTAGGGTCCATGCAATACCTGTGCTGCGATACTAATCTACCACAGAATGAGACTCTTGTTTAAATAAGTTACATTTCTTTGGTTTAAGCTTGACTCCCCACTCTTGCAACCATCTGAGCACTTTACGTAAGTGTTCGATGTGTTCAGTGAAAGAGCTGGAAAACACAATCACATCGTCTATGTAAGCAATACAGATCTCATCTCTTAACTTGTCGAGGCAGTGTTCCATGAAATGTTGAAAATTGGCAGGGGCATTCATTAAGCCAAAAGGGATTCTCACCCATTCATACAAACCCCAAGGAGTTATGAAAGCTGTGAGGTGTTGACTTTTTGTTCCCATAAATCCCTGATGATAGGTCTTGTCCTGGTCAAGGACACTGAACCACGATTTGCGGCACAAACTGTCAAGTGAATCTTGTATTCGAGGTATTGGATGTCGGTCAGGCAGTTTTTCGATTTAGTTCCCTATAATCTACACACAACCGCATTCCTCCGTCCTTCTCTCGGACGCAACGACACTACTTGAATATGGTGATTTCAACTTTTTAATAAATCCATGATTTAAGAGATCCTCTATGTACCCTTTGACCTTGGGGTACAAGGGTCGCGGTATTGATGCATAATTTTTCTGGACAGGTTTCTCACTCGTCATAGTTAAATCCATTGTCAACTCTGGAATGCATCTCACATCATAATCATCTTGTGCAAAAGATTCACACTCATCGTACAACAATTGTTTAACTTGTTTTAACTGTTCACCATTTAACCCAGTCAGGTCTACAGGAGGCAAGTTTTCAGCACTCACGTTGTTGCATTCCTTACTTTGAGTTTGATCAGAGTGCTGACTAGTAGTTGCTTTAGGTTCCTTAAGCTTCACTTCAATCAGAGTTACAGAGCGAACCAGTTGCAGATGCCTTACCACTGTTCTACCAGGAAGAATAATGTTGTGATTTGTTTGATTTGTAATCTTAACGTTTATGAGTGAACAGTTCCCTTGCTTTATTGATTTAAGTTTCTCTTGTAATAATTACCCTGATGGTAATTCAGTATTGTCAATAGGTTAAAAAAGAACTGGAACAGTGCGGTTTTATTGGACCAGTGTTCACACAACAAGGTACATCAATACTTTGATTTTTCGGAATCAAAATATCTGTCTTGCGACATTTTACTTGACAAAGTTCATCAGGCTCATTTGCTGAAATAAGATCTATCAACGCTTGTACTTTCTCCCCCTTACAACTACGAAAACCTTTCTTCATTGCATTCACAAATGTTTCTGTATCATCACTTATACTATTGGCTTCCTCAACAATTAGTTATACGACATTGAATCCAATTATTGGAGGTCCAATATTCTCTTTGGTTACCAAAAACGGTACTAAAATGTCGGGTTCAGTTTCATTTAACCTCACGCTAAGTTCAATCCAACCACAATATGGAATTGGCGTGCCATTTGCAACTTTCAATTCAATTTTTCTTTGTACTCCTAAGAGTTCTTCCACATTTCTGAGTTTACTTGTCAACAACTGTTTATGCATGAAAGTTTCTGAAACAATTGAGACCTGGGCACCGGTGTCCCACAATGCAGTCACAGTTTGCCCATGTAAATGACAGTTTACAGAGCACTTATTCCCTACTAGCTGTGCAACACAGGTATGTTGTCTAGGTGACAGGTGACTCGGATAAATCTCGGATTATCTCCCGGGGCAACATGGTTAGCTTCTTGCTCAAGCTTTTCCAGCATCTCAATGGTCTTGCATAAGTTCTTATGCTTTGGCCAGTGTTGTCGCTGACAGGGCCCAGCATTGCTAGTGTTTGATCAGCTGATTTTCGTTATGTATCAAGTTTTAGTTCAATACTTTAAAAATCTCTATGCCAGTTTTTTCTCCACATGTTGGATAATAGAATATGCGACTCTTTACCGAACAAAATTGGGACTTCATCAAGAACTCTTAACTTTGCACCAACCTCAAGTACTGACCTGCATCAAGTGACCGACTGGACAGAGAATAAAAAAGAACTTTTGAAAAAACTTCAGTTGTTACATGATAAGAGAATGGCAATGGAAATGCACATTCGTGAACTTGAGCTCAATGTGCCTGAGCCGCCTGCTGCCGTTAATTATCAAAGCATTTGTGATAACTGCCATATTCGAAGGGAAATCAGAGAAACGACTCTTGTAACCTTAGTCCATGCACCTTGTATTATATGTGTGGGCAAAGAAATAAACACCCCGAACATTTTGATGAAATTAAAAGTGAAAAAAAAAACAACTCAAAGACATAAATAAGGAAATTGACAGTGACAGTGTTGAACTGGAAAAGAAAAACATTGATTGAGTTATTCCAGTCCAAAAGTACTTCAGCGTTTTCTTCTGCCGTAACCACACATCCTTTAAAAGCTTTCGATGAGAAATACTGACTCAAAACTTCAAAGGGTGAATTAGTTTTGCAGAAAAACATAGCTACTATATGAGCTGCATGTGGGAATAAAATCCCACAAGGAACCAGAAATGATGAAAATTGTTTACAAAATTGTTGGACAAGCAAATTGCGAAGATGAACGATTTTAAATCATCCTTCAGTGGACAATCGGCATCATATATATGGCTACATCTGGTTTAAATAAAACCGAAATAACATGAAATGTTTCCCCCATTCAATCGCTCGAGAAACGAAAGTCCAAACGCGAAATGTGTTATTCAGATTCATCATGTGACGGTGACAGCTCATTGAGTACCTCGACAGATTCTTCTGTGGAACGGCGAAGCAATCAGAAAAAAGGTAAATGTCGACGGAAAAGTTCTAAAATGTCAAATAAAAGAAAGAAATCATCTCAAAGACAGAACAAATGCAAACGCTACAGCAGCTCTGATACTGACAGTAATGACAATAGAAAATCATCTGGTAAGGCCAAGGGAGTTTATGAAAACAAATCTAGTATAAATAGTAATACTGGGTACAGCAACTTAGAAAAGGAATACTGGCAAGTCATTCAGTAACTTGGAAAGTAATAATGGCAAGTCATCCGCCTAAGACTATAAGTGCTTGCTGGACGAACTTGCAACAATAGCAATGGCTATAAACAATGATCATGAGAAACAGTAAATAGCTATTTCGTTGCATATTTTAATATAGAGGTGTTTACATGAGTCTGGGCAATCTTACGTCAACATCCTTAATTTGAAATTTTACCCTTTGATTTTGTGCAATTGTACATGCAAACATCGAAGGCATGCAAATTTGTTGGTAAAGGAATAAAAGCAACAATTTTTTACTTGAACCTGACATGCATTTCGTGAGCAATTAGATCACAAGACACATGCACGTTCTAATTTTAGTAATGATACATAGCGTTTCAAAATATTTTTTTTAAACCTATTTCTATAATACTTTTTGTTTCCACGTTTTCATGTGTAAAAAGCCTACTTTGGAACAAATACAGCAGTGTTTGCCTTTGGCCAAAACGGCAAGCTATTTGTTTATGACCAGTATCCTTGACTTGTATTTCATGTAAAATTCTGGAACATATATATTTCACAGTCATGTAATGAAACACTTAGAGAAATTTAATATTCTGTCGGATGTTCAGCATGGGTTTCAGGCAAAGAGATTGACGCAATTAATTCTAACCATCCATGACATGACCAAAGCGATTAATGGGAATAAATCAGTGCATGCTGTAGTTTTAGATTTTGCGAAAGCATTTGATAAGGTCCCTCGTCAACGTCTACTAGAGAAATTATGGTATTATGGGATACATGATTCGTTATTTAATTGGTTTGAATCGTTTCTTCAAGAATGCTTCTAAACGGTTGTTTGTGAGGGTAAATCATCTCAGCCAGTTCCTGTTATGTCTGGAGTACCACAGGGGCACGGTCGGGACCATTGTTGTTCCTCATGTATATTAACGCCTTACCCGATGGTCTCTCTTCCAATGTCAGGCTTTTCACAGATGATGTGTTAGTGTATGGAGTTATTGTGGGAGATGCTGAATGCGACCAGCTTCAAAATGATCTAATTAAGCTGGAACAATGGCAGTTGAAATGGCAAATGGAGTTTAATCCGACGAAATGCAAAGTCATACGTATCTCAACTAAAAAATCTGAACGTGAGATTTATATGTTCTGCAGTAAGCAATTGGAGCAAGTTACATCTATTTCATACCTAGGACTGACTGTTACTGATAAGTTAAGATGGTCAGATCATATTTCTGAGATTTCAAACAAAGCTGGAAAAACCCTGGGTATGATTAAACAAATTTTTGGTTTTGTCCAAAGGATGTGAAGGAACTGATGTACATGTCAATTGTGAGACCAAAATTGGAATATGCGAGTTGCGTTTGGGATCCCCTATACGCAAAAAGATAAGTACAACATGGAGAGAGTCCAAAGAAAAGCAGCTCGGTTTTGCTTACGTAACTATAAACCAATGGAAAGTGTCACTTGGGTGGGATTGACAATGATGTATAAAATGTCTCACAACCTATTGGATATGAACTTGGAAGATCATCTGATTCCCCACACTGAAACATGGACACATGGTAGTCATTCTTTTAAATTCAGAGTCCCGAGGATCAAAAAAAGATGTTTACAAATTTTCGTATTTCCCTAAAACAATAAAGGAATAGAAACGCCTGAAAATGTTGTTATTTTGGACTCTGTGGAACTTTTTAAATCGAACCTTAATGATTTTTTAATGTCTGTTTAATCATAATGGATTTTAATGTTGATAACAAGTAATTTTAATATTTTAGTGTAAATAGTTGGTCCAGATGTCCGTAATTTACCGACTCAACATATGTAGATGTAGAGAACACACAGTGTCCGGATATATCGGACACCTCGTGACCCTGATAATTATAACCAGTTGTTGCCCTCCTGAGAGTCACTAGTGTCCCGTATGTTAAATAAATGTGTTTACAACATTGTTGCGAGCATTTTGGTATATTATTCAACTATAAAACGATTTTCAAACGATTTTTATGAGAAAATAAAGATTTGGCTCTTTAAATTGTTGTTGTAATGTGAGTCAACAATGTCTGGAGGACAGGATAAATTTACAACGCGTGAAATAATCAATCTTTTGGATCAAAATTATGGCATTCCTTTCGATGGGGAGGGTTCAGACATTTCGTCTGAACACTCTGAGCCAGATATTGATGCTGAACAAGTTGATTTCCATAGTAAATTGCCTGAAATAGGTGAACATACTGAGTTTCTTGACAACCTTCATGCTGGAGATTGTTGACGAAGAGGGAACTGTTTCAACAAGCACAGATATCCAATCTCCTCAGAATACCATCCTACTATGATTTTAGTAAAACAACATGGAAATTGGAAAGGGAGGAATCTAATGATGAGATGGAAGCCGAAGATGAGCCAGAGATTCGCAGCGGTGAGTTTCAACAGCAGGTGGGTGCAGTAAATATTCTTCAAAGCGCAGCAATCAGCCCTTGATTTTTTTTCCTATTGTTTAGCATGAACATTGTTAATGACATTGTATGTGAAACAAATAAGTATGCGTTTCAATGTCTCACAACTGCGGATAAAGAGGCGAATTACTGACACTGAATTGCTAGCATATTCGGCCTTAGTATTGCCATATCTATGCACTCTGTTCACAGTATTCGTGACTATTGGTCCCGAGACTGGATATTGGGGGTACCACCATTAGCTCAGATAATGACTGTTGCTCGCTTCGAGACAATTACTCGACACTTGCATCTGAAAGACAATTCAAAGATGCCAGCTAGGGGAACTCCTGGCTTTGATAAACTGTTCAAAGTTCGACCATTCCTGGATTCAATTCGTGCAAACTTTCTAACCCAATATGTGCCACACAAAGAGGTTGCTATTGATGAAGCGATGATCAAGTTCAAAGGCAGAAGTTCCCTAAAACAGTACATGCCCATGAAACCCATCAAAAGGGGGATAAAGATGTGGTGCAGAGCCGATGGCATCAATGGTTATCTAAATCATTTCAAAATATACACTGGAAAGAGTGGGGAAGGGGTAACCAATGATTTAGGCTTTTCTGTTTTCACAAAGCTGTGCTCTGTGCTATATGGAAAGTGGCATGAAGTCTTTGACAACTTTTTCACCTCATTAGAACTTTTGCAGACTTTATTTTGCAATTAAATCCTTTCATGTGGAACTTTGAGATCGGGTCGACACGGCTTCCCCAAAGAAATGTATGATAAGAAAGCAAACAACAAGCTTGAAAGGGGTACTTGTGTTTTCAGAAGAAAGGGTCCAATTACAGCTGTCACTTGGATTGATAACAAACCTGTCAATGTAGTTTCCACACTGGAGGTTGCTTCTGGAAGCAACAAAACCAGTGAAGAGGAGAAAAAAAGACGGTGAGTGACAGGATGTGCAATGCCCATTGATGATTTCCTCATATAACAAATATATGGGAGGTGTTGATCGAAATGATCAAATGAAAGCATATTATGCCATCAAGTTTTTAGATCAATATAAATTTTTAATTGCTTGATCACTGCATTGTAAATGGCCATATATTGGAATTGGAGTCGCCAAATCATGAACAGCGAACTTTGAAGGAATTTCGTGTTGACCTCGCAAAGAAACTTATTGGAGATTTTACTTCAAGAAAACGACCAGGTCGTCCCTCCATGGAATTAATTGCAAGGCTAACTGAGAGACATTTTCCAAGTCATCTCCCCACCAATGAGAAGGGCAAAGTAAAAGAAAGAAGATGTCATGTTTGCTCCACGAAGGATAAACCGAAGAAGACATCCTACTGGTGCGTGGATTGCGGATGTTGGACTGTGTGCAGCTCCATGTTTCTGCATTCACCACACACACCAATAAATAATTGAACATTGAGGTACAGATAAATAGTAGAAAGTAGTAAATAAATGCAGCTGAATGTTAGGCCAAGTACATGTAATTATCAACCAACCTATATTTTGCAACTTTTTTGCAACACACATTGAATGCTTCTTCCCAAAATTTCTGCTAGACCAGAAGTGTTTTGTATACAGTAATTGGTCATTGAATGTACTTTTCAGCAGAATCAACAAAATAATTTTAGGTGTCAAATCATTTTACTACTCTGCACTTGAAAACTAAACTACTACAATGACAATTGTGGTTACCAAGGAATTGGGAGTGTCCTGTTGACAGGGTAACCATTACAAATGCAAAAAAGTTGCATATTTAAAATCTGTGCTATATTTTAAATTGTGCTATATTTAAAATCTGTGCTATTTTTTTATATCATTTTGACATATAATAAAATAAGTTTATGGGGCACCAAATGTGACATAAAGATTAGATACAATATATAAAGTGAAAGTAATTATATAATGTATAAAAATAATATATGTAGAGTCAAAATTAAATATTTATAATGCACAAAGGCAAAATATATATGGTCAAAATTAAATATATAAAGCCAATGTCAATGACATAAAAAAATATATAAAGTCATGGGCACTAGCGGTCAACTTACAGTCGACGTGGGGTATGGAAAATAGTCAGGAAAGAACAAACAACATGGCGGAAGAGGGAAGAAATGTGGAAGCTTTCTTAAGGTATATACCAACACAATTAGACGAAGCACAGAGAAATCTTCACTCGGACAATACAAATGTTCTTGAATTTATCCAGCGGCGTCTTGAAGACAGTCTTCATGTGTTAAATGTCCTTGTTCGGCGGTGCACATACCTACAAATTGACGAATGTGATAATTTACTAAGACATTTGATTTCTGAAGTGCAACAAATGGACAGACAGTATGATGATCTTAATTCCCAGTCGAGAATTCTAAGTGAGGACCGTTTTTGTTGCCCCAGAGAAGACAGCGTTAGAGGAAGACCGAGATATTCAACACCAAATGATGCCATATCTGGTTTACATCGAATTCACCGCAGCTGGAAGGAAGTATCTGCTAATATTGGAGTAAGCTATTGCACCTTACTTAGGCGATGTCACCAAAATGGAATGGTTGTAAACAATGCAAGAGGACCACGAAGCTGCTACAGTCAAATTGACAACAATCAACTGTGCCAACATATTTCCCAAATTCTTCAGGTTCTACCTAATGCAGGTGAAACATTTGTTTTGGGAGCACTGCAACATAGAGGGATCCATGTTCAAAGGTACCAAGTGCGAGAGGCAATTTGCTTGGTGGATCCACTCAGTCAAGCAATGAGACGATCTGTGGCCATTCTTAGATAATGTCCCATGTCCAAATACATTGTGGTAAGTGTATTAAATTGTCTGTAACAAGAATGGTGGCTGATGGTTTGTTTTAGAGTTGAATATAGTTATGAAAACTAGTGTGACATTATGTCAGACCAACCCACATTTCAGTATTGACTCTGTCATATGATAAACTCCCTGTCTCCCTATTAACCTACCCCTCTCAAATAAGGTCCCACTAAACCATTCTTTATTCAAATTTGTTTTTTATTAGCATATCATTCATTATAATATCATTCATTATATGAATAAGCCATCTGATAACCCCCTCCACTCCAAAGGTGGAAAGAAAAACACTTATGCCTGTATTCTAAAAGCTCACTCACGCTCAATGAGTGGAGGTTCAATCTGAGCTTTTCTTGAGTGTCAATGCTGTTTTTGAATAGCTGGAGGGCGAGTAGTCACATAGTAAGGTATGACATTAGCCCTCCAGCTATTCAAAAACAGCAATGACACTCAAGAGATGCTCAGACTGAATTTTCCACTCATTGAGTGTGAGTGAGCTTTTAGAATACGGACATTAATGGCATGAATTCAACAAAAATGAGCTATTTATGTGTTGTCCTGTTCAAAATTTTAGGCACATCGATGGCCATCATAAACTTATTCAGTGGAGAATGGTGACACATGGTGGTATCGATGGATTCAGTAGGTGTATTGTTTATTTGAAGTGCTCATCAAACAACTGTGTATACACAGTTGTTAACCTTTTCACTGATGCAGTGGAGAGGTTTGGATTACCATCAAGGGTTCGAGCAGATTTAGGCACTGAAACTGTCGATGTAGCTTGCTATATGTTGGATCACCCAAATCATGGGATAAATAGAGGGAGCTTCATTACAGGAAAAAGCACACACAATCAAAGGATTGAACGTTTGTGGGCTGACCTGAGAAGAGTTGTTGGCAGATATTATGAGCATCTTTTCCATCATTTAGAGAGATCAGGTGTGCTAGATGTTCTGGATGAAAAATGCTTATTTGCTCTTCACTATGTGTTCATTCCCAGAATAAATAGGGCTCTTAATGAGTTTGCAGCTGACTGGAACAATCATCCATTGAGCACAGAAGGCAACCGCTCCACTCTTTCTTTGTGGCATGCAGGGGTGACATCAATGATGAATTCAGGTTACAGTGCCATTCAAAGTCTACTAAGTAATAATGATTGGAATGATTATGGAGTGGATGATGATGGACCTTTGCCAGATGCTGATTCTGATAACAATGTTCAAATACCTGAAGTTGAATTTCATTTAAATGAATAGCAACAGCAGCACTTGAATAATACAATAAATCCACTAGATGATGATGGAAACCATGGCTGTGAACTTTATTGCCAAACTCTTAACATTATCAACCAAACAGAACTTAATAATTAAACATGAACAAGACACTTATGTACAGAATATAGTTCTCACAACTCAACTAGAATGTAAATGACCCTCAAACTTACCAAAAAGTGTTCTTTTATAGTTACTTTTGATTAGTTTAGGTACAGATTTTTTCGGCCCTGTGAAATTATTTTTGATATAATTCTTTAATTTCATTGGAAATGGAAACAAGCTATTGTACCTACTGTAAATGTCAAACACCAAGACATAATTTGCAAGCTTCTAACCCAACAGAACATTGTACAAAGTTTGATGCTAGTATCTGTTTTGTACCATTAAAGTTAATACTCTTGCCATTTAATAGTTAATGTTTTTATTTGGCATTGCCATGGCAATCAGAACCACTGTCATACTGCATGAAAATGGATAATAAAAAGCTCTTTTGATAAGTTTGCAGGGTTCGCTACTGTACAATTTATATAGCGCTACAAAAACTAGATTATATCAACATATGGATAACAAAACATGTTGGTAATTAGTAGGATAACAGCTTAGTGTTTATGGGAAAGGCTTGGAGCCTACTCAACAAATGTACACCATTTATGCTGTTACATATACCATTTGAATATAATGGGCATTACTTGAAAGATTTATCATATATTGGTATAGTTCAACAAATCCTAACAGAAAATTCCAACAGGAGGAAATTAACTAGTGTGAAACACCAGGAATGGTCACAGACTACATCCATGAAACTGCATGGAAATACTGTAACTGAGGTAACTTAATCTGTCACAATCAAATGAAAACCTATAGCCTGCCACTTCCAACTTTTCCATATCTAATAGAAGTGTCCATGAATCTTTTGAAGTCTTCATGAGCAACAGGTAGTTTAAGTGGTCTGAAGCATGTATCAACTACAGGCAGAATGTTTCCCTCCTTTGAGAGGAATGACATACTCAACTCCTCACCCATAGTTGGTAGAGATGGCCCATGCTGTCCAGAACTGTATTAGATCTTGCAAACATTCCTGATCTCCACTCTGATCTATATTAAAATACAAACAAAAGTATTAATTTACAGCTTATTTCACTTTAAAACTTTTGCAAAAAAAGTGAACTGTGAGCCAGTTACAACCTTTATATTGCCCCTCATTAAGTTGGCCTAACCTCTTTCTGATAGTTCATCCAAGTATTTTTCAAAGAACAATTTTGCATTTATGGCATCTGTATCTTCAGTGAGACTGTACTTTAGAAGTTTCTTCACATCATGGACATCAATCAATGCAAATAGTTGCTTCTGGAAAGACGACGTTTCTAATCTCTGTGTGCTCCACTGCAGGGTCAAGCAAGGTCCGTTTTCCAGTCATAGCCTGAGAAGCCAGTCCCTTTCGCAGGTCATCCAATGCAGGAATTCGCTTAGTGACAACTTCATAAATAAGGCAACACTCGTATGCTAATTGCTTATTTGAAGGACGGACAACAATATGCGGAAATCCTGAAGATGTTAAGATATCAGCGATATTGCAAGTACTGTCGCTCTCGGTGAATTTTTGCAGATCATCATCATCACAATTTAAAAGCTAAAACAAAAGAATATACATGTGTCCATTAAGACTGGCACTAAATTAACTTAGAGGTGTAACTTAACGCTTGCCCAGGGCAAGTTGCCTTGCCACAAGCTGGGCATCTTTAACATTGTCGGATAAATTTTTTATAGTGCATGTACTTGATTCAAATTTTGTTTGTGGGTCAAATCTAGATCTGATGCAGTATAACATAGCCATACAGAGCAGTGGGAGAACGGTTCAACCTGTTGTCCCCTTTATTTATACCCCCTACCTAGGTACACCAGAGGCCATTTTCTGGTGGCAAGTAAATACTATTCCGGGAAACTAATTTCATGTCCAACTTGCCCTGAGGGCAAGTGGTCAAAAAATTAAAGTTACACAACTGTTAACCCATTAAGTTCCATTGTGCCCTAAAGCACCCTACGTTATTATTTTACTCTCATTTTACCAGATGATTTTACTTGTCAAGGGGAGAGCACTGGTGCTCAATGTGTTAAAAAGTTCCGGTAAAACTAAAGTCAAGTTGACAATGTTCTAGGGGTGCAACGGATAGTGATTTTTACTATCCAGCCGGATACTGGATTTGCCAGATATCTGAAAAAAATCCGGCCAGATACCGGATATTTTATCAATTGGAATACTTCACCTATAATATATATTATAAGGATATTTCTCATCCATGTATTAGTGCAGAAGGTGACACTATTTTAATTTTCGAGTAAATAATCAATTATGGTTAACTAAAAATATGTTTTTAACTTTTCCACCATTCACATGTTTCCGAAAACTTCCCAAAGTTTTTGAGCGATGGGATTTAGTACAACTTTTGGTGCCAAACGCTGCAAATAGTTTAATTCAATTAATTATATCAGTAGCTAGCTTTTTCACATGTTCTTTTTTTGTGTTTCTATTTTATAGTATTTTTAATGTTTCAATTAACGGAAATCTAGTATACTTCATGAAAAACAATTTATCCGGTATCCGGCCGGATAATAGTAAATATCCGGCCGGATACCGGATAGTAAAATTTTGTCAC
>CACRXK020011803.1:0-15866 GCA_902702795.2 Paramuricea clavata
CCGGACTCCTGCTTCCTATCACCATTATCTCAAGGGCTCATACCCAGAATCATTTGTATTTTCCCCCACAAATGAACTAGAAATTTCTGATTATATTTCAATTCTAAATTCAAATAAGTCGCCTGGGATAGATTCTATAGATCCTTTCATTATTAAACAAATATCAACATCCATAGTCCCTTTATTAACTTATATATTCAATAAATCAATGGAATCAGGCAAAGTCCCTGATCAACTTAAATCTGCATTAGTCACTCCAGTTTACAAAGCTGATGATCGTACATTATTCTCCAATTACAGACCTATATCAATTCTTCCAATTTTCTCCAAATTATTAGAAAAGGTCGTATATACTAGATTATTAAATTACCTTGATAAACTTTGCATATTATCCTCAAATCAATATGGCTTCAGGAAAAAACATTCGACTTACATGGCATTGATTGATTTAGTAGATAATGTGTCCCAGGCGATCGATGATAAAAAAATTGGTTTAGGTGTGTTTGTAGATCTATCCAAAGCATTTGATACAGTTGACCATGATATCCTTATTAATAAACTCAGGAATTATGGGATTAGAGCAGTCCAATTGTCATGGTTTGCGGACTATCTAAAAAATAGGACTCAAAGGGTAAAATTCAAAGATTGCATTTCGTCCCCCAGAACTATCAATTGTGGTGTTCCCCAAGGCAGTATATTAGGCCCCTTATTATTCCTTATATATGTTAATGATATATCAAACTGTACTAATATTCTAAATCTTATCCTCTTTGCGGATGATACAAGTTTATTTTCTTCTGACAAGGATTTAAAGTCTCTGGTGGAGAAGAATAACCAGGAGCTTTCTAAACTCTCAAAGTGGTTCAAAACGAACAAATTATCTTTGAATGTAAAGAAAACTAAATGCATTATCTTTTGTGCCAGAAACAAGTCCCTAAACCAATATAGAAATAATCTAAACATAATTATCGACGGTCAGGAAATTGACACGAACATTTAGACTGGAAGGTTCATATTGACAAGGTTTCTATGAAAATGGCCAAATCTATTGGTTTAATTAATAAAATTAAATCGTATGTCTCTGTTTCGACCAGAAGAACCCTTTACTGTTCACTTGTTCTTCCTTATATTCAATACTGTAATATTGTATGGGCCAACTGTTATCACACTTACCTCGACAGGATCCTCAAATTACAAAAGCGAGCTGTTCGAATTATTGCTGGAGCTGGCTTCAGGGATCATACTAAACCACTATTTTCTTTGTTTAAATTATTAAATGTATACCAACTTAACCAATATCAAATTGGATGTTTCATGTTCAAATGCCTTAATCAATCCTTTTCCTTACCATCTCAGTTTCTCCAATATTTTTCTTATAATAAAGATGTTCATCACTATAATACTCGAAACGTTGCTAAGATTCATATAAAGAAGGTGCGAACTACCACTAGAAAGCTAACTCTTAAGCATAGTGGCTCAATTCTCTGGAATTCCCTCAATAAATCTATTACTCAGTCTCATTCACTCAGTTCCTTTCAATTCAAACTCAGAAATTTCCTCATGGAGGCAAATAGCTAAAGGTTAATTTAACTGAGTTATATATATATTGTAATATTCTGAATTTGTTTCTTAATCTCAATCTTTTGCTCTATTCATCTATCTCGTAACAATGCCAAAACCGCGACCTCTAACTATTTATAACATCTATATGCCACCATGGTGTTTAGCGTTTTACAAGCTCCTTGGGGTTTTTTTGCTGAGCACCATCCAAATATATGTATATACTTTTTGTAAATAATTATATATTTGGTGAATAAACTATTATGTTATGTTATGTTATGCTGTGACAAAAGTCATGATTTCGCTTTTAATATCGGTTTTGGATCGAAAGCTTTGCAGTAATAAATTTACGTGGTGTTTCCACAACTGACAAAACTATTACAAGTATACTTTGTTGTTGCAATTGTTTTTACGCAATTTTGTGAAACGTTTAAAAAATTAAAGATCCGAGGAATATTTTTCCAGGTTTGAAAACAATGTATAGTTTCCAGTCCATTCCTCTTGATTGTCTATGGTAATACAGATAAGAGGATGTTTAAAACAGAGACGCTAGCCGCGTTTTTAGCATGCTTTGAGGCATTTTGAAGTAGTATATCAAATCCGACTATGAGGACTTTACCTGGATATCATGCAGTTCAGTCCCAGACTCAAATTTACAAATGACTAGACTCCTACGCAGCTTGTTCGCTGGTCCGAAGTTTTAGTGGGGAGAAAACCTCGGACCCGCGAACAGGCTGCGTAGGACTAACAAATGACGGAATCCGGAGGGTTTAAACTGCAGGTTGCAGGTGTGCAGGTGCAGGTGTGCGCAGGTTGCAGGTGTGATATTCTAGTACAAGATCAAAACTTGACATTCATGAAAAAGTGTGAAGCATGCGTAAAATTTTATCTTAGCTAAGTTTGAATTCCCTTTTATAATTGATTTTGTCACTCTTTGGAAGAAACGTCCGCCATATTTAATTCTTATCTCAAAAACACCTGATATACAATATTATCAATAGTTTTCCCCATACCGCCAAACATGTGATCACAGAGTAGGTACTATATGTACCTACTATGTACCTACTATGTACCTACTATGTACCTACTGTATATCAGTGGTACCTACTCTGTGATCACATGTTTTGGCGGTATGGGGAAAACTATTGATAATATGGGATATTAGGTGTTTTTGAGCTAAGAATTAAATATGGCGGACGTTTCTCGCAAAGAGTGACAAAATCAATTATAAAAAAGAATTCAAACTTAGCTAAGCTTTTGTAGATCCGTAAAAGGTATGGGTAATTTTGCCTCTAAGTCGAACATGCAACCATACAATCATCTTCGAGAAAAACAATCCTTTGTAGAACTGCAATAATTCGTCACGAACCATGTCGAGACGAAACAAACGTCGCCAAAATGCAATTTTAAGAGTGAACGGAGCTGCAGAATTTTAGACTTTACACCTTCCGCTTTCTATGAATTCCTTGGATTCTTGAAAATAATTTCTTGGTTTTATAGTTCCTTAATGAGTCCACAAATATTTGTTGTCATTTTCAGTCATTTTAGATTACAAACGGGAAATTGACAGCCCCAAAGGGTATTGGGCTGTCAATTTCCCGTTTGTAATCTAAAATGACTGAAAATTGCAAACTTCGCAAGGCTATATTATCCGCATTTTACAACATTTCGCAACGAAACTTTGGAACATTACTAATTTTGTGATGCTCTTTCAAGCTGTGATGAAATTTTTGTCTAGATCAAAATTTAGTCTATTACGCAAATGGTCCATTAAACGACAAAGCATGAACCATATTGGTAAGTGGTAAACAAGTTAAAATTATAGTTAAATCAACCGGTGGTACGTGTAGTCCTAAAACTTCAATTTTTGAATCTCCAAAACAGAATTTCGTGCATTTTAAGTGATGGTACAAAATGTATAGCTTTATCATATTAGGACAATTGTAAACACAATCACTACAGGGCTCATTAAAGGACGGATCATTAGATTTTTGAGGGGGGAGGGGGGTTGGGCGAACACCATAAAACAATCAGAGCACAACCTGTGAAAAAATATCGTGTACAACAAAACTTTTAAAAAATCGTGCAAATCTTTTTGAACAATTTTAAAGTTAAATATACATATGATATATGCCACTGTTGATGAGATAAGTCAAATAAATTATTAATTTACAATCCATGCACTCAGAACTGGTCCGATATCAGAACTTGGTCAAAAGAAAATTATATACGAGGTTAAATCCAGATAAATTTAAGGAGATTAATTAAGTGAACTGAGGCAATGTGATCGAATGAACTGAGGCAATGTGACAGAAAAGAGCTTATGAACGCTGGAATCGACATATCATGGTTATAAAGAAAATTTGGTCAGTAACTCGGTGTGAAAATTCAGTGAGACGCAGTTTATTCAAATAGAACTCTGCCGGACAAGCGCTTTTACTATTCTGGTGGGCAAAGGAATACATTGGCGCAAGTCCCGATGAAGTTATTATAACAAGATCGATAGGCTAAACACGAAATCAACAAGCGTCAGTAACAAAGAGTTCTCAACGCGGCTGCAAGAATGATATGCCTTACACCTAGAACTGCTTATATTACTTCAGTTCTAATGCATCTTCATTTGTTAGAATATTCCTTGACAGATTAAGCGCTATATATATTTAAATAGTCAAATTATTATTATTAATATTGTCTTCGTGTCGGGAAACAAGTGCGCCTGACTCTTCCACAGTCCCTTGTTATATTTGAGTTAGTACGGGAGATATGCCCGTTCGCGGGTTAGGCGTTGACAGACACGTTCTATTCCCATCCCATCCTCGTTCCCAGGGCTTCTCGGCTGCCTGCGTTGCCGTAAGCCCTGGGACAAGCCAAAGCAGAAGTGATTTGATTGGTCGTTGGAAATAGAGTGAAGTATGAAAAGTTTATTCATCAAGTGGATGTTTATATTCGGCAATATGTTCCCATCCCTGACGTCACGGAAATCAAAGGCGTGCACAGAGGACTAGGGACTAGTCTGATTCCCATCATCCAACGCAAGCGACTGGGAACGAGTCAGCAAGTGTGCCATGAAATCATCAGTGCATGAAATCTAAGAACTCGTGATGTAAAAGAAACGTGAAACAAGTCAAACCAGTTTGGGAAATGAGCATTGTGCAATTCTAGCTAAATATACCCTAAACCGGTTTGGCCTGTTTTTAATACGGCAGATGGCCCAAGTGCAGAGTTCGCGATTGATTTGACTAGATGGTCTTCTGTGTTTCTCGTGTTCTCAGAATCTCAGTTTTGCCTCGTCATTCTCCTAGTGTCATCTGTATGTTAAATTAACATATTTTGTGAGCGTGTTCATTTTAGCGTTGGAAGGAAATCGAATACTGAACGTTCATACGACCGGCGGGATTGTAGTGTAGAAGAATTTATTCTTTGGTCTTCTTTGGTCACGGACATATCGACAAGTAGGTAAAAACCTAGTAAACATTTCTATCCATAAATAGTTTTTATTATAATACACTCGTTGAAAATAGTGATGAAAGAATGAAGCATTTCTGCCTTTCTATCAGAAGTATAAAATCTGATTCGCATGACAGAGTTAATTTAAAAGGGGAAATCCCTTGCATATATAATTTCGAGATTTAATTACGTAATAGTGCAATGCAATCATTTGCAACTTATGGTCCAGTTCATTCTGTTTTCTCTCCTGCGTACTTGTTAATGATATGGCTCTGCGTATTTTTCATTATTTCAGGCCCAGTAATATTTCAACTATTAATAGTCAGAAGAACTTATTATTAATAGTCAACCTGCACCAAAGCACGAGAACGAACGAATAGCTTAATGAACTGAGTGACAGAGTGAGCGACTGTACCGTTCACATTCGCTCAACTCGATGCTTCTATTGGCTGAGACAAGTTAATTATATTCGTTTCTTTATAGTTGAGATATCGTAGCGTTAAAAATCTTTGTGATTAGCTTTATATATAAAAAATTACTACACCCTCTGTAGGTACAGGAAACAGATGTACAGCTACTACAGCAAAATATTAATGAAACTTTAATGTGAAATAAATCAAAATAATGTGAACGTTGCTATACCATAGCCTTACTATTGCCTGTAACGCATAGCCGAACTGGAGAACTGCTTGACTAGCATTTCTTTACTTTTCAAAAGACCCCACTCCCAGCTTGTATTGCTGTAATTTACACTTAATGCTGAGTGACCGCTTTTCAAAAATATTTCTCTTATGAAGCAATTTGCATGAGTATGTATATAAACAAAATACAATTTCGTATGCGTATGCATTTGTGATTAATTGAAGTACTTAGTTGGCTATGGTAAATTTGGGCTTCTGGTTGTGAGGCAAAACTGTGGCTTGGAAGCGTAGTCCACGTATCGTAACAAACAGGAGAAATATTAAAATGTTGTTTTCGCCATGGCATTTATTGTTTGAAACTGTCTTAAGGCGGATTTCCAGTCCTCGCGCAAAGCTCCTCGCAGCTCGCTGCGAGTGATGCAGGAGCACTTTCATCCAATCACAATGCTAAACAGTTAATTTTAATTAGATGCAAGCACTCGCAGCGGGCTGCGAGGAGCTTCGTGCGAGGACTGGAAAACCGCCTTTAGGGATCGGAGAACGATAACATGCGCTGGCTGAAACACACGATGTGGACTGTCTAGCCATATAGAATTCGTTTTCAGTGCATGCTTTGAGAGTTTGCATGCCTTTCAAACTTAGCGTTATAAGGTACTCGTTAGCTTGAGTAAAGATGACATTTTAATTTATGATATGTTCAATAGTTGTTTAGCACATTGAAATGACCAAAGGCAGCAGCATTCCTGCAATATTTGGCAGGCACACATACGAATCATTTGAATTCATTCGAATGCGAAACATTGTTAATTAAGCATGTTCAATTCGTAGCTGTTTATATGCATGACCATAGTCATAGACGATCAACGACTAATAGTATAATAATCATGATATGCATTGACGAATGTCATAGACGTTAGCCTAAAAGGTAACAGAAAAACTCGCAAGAAATTTGTGTTTGAGCTTGACAAAGCGTAACAAGACATGCCCGATTTGGCAGTAGGTTGCATCGTATGGGTTGTAACGTATCTCCCATAGATCGGCTCATACTAACTTGTCATTCGTTCACTCGTTTGTTCACTTTGGTTTTAAATATGCAAACCAATCAGTTTTCGGGATTTCAATATACTTGCATATTCATTCGCGTCGTTTTTCGGTGCAGGTTAACTATTATCTCAGTTCTAATGCATCTTCAATGGTTAGAATATTCCTCCATACATTAAGGGCTATATTTGAATTATCAAATTAATATTATTAATTAATAATATAATTGTCTTCGTGTCGGGATACAGTGCGCCATGAAATCTAAGAATTACTCGTGATGCAAAAGAAACGCGAAACAAGTCAAACCAGTTTGGGAAATGAGCATGTGCATGCAATTCTAGCTAAATATGGCATGTTTGCAAAACATGGGCTGCACCTTGGACTGGACTGGACTGGACTTGCAAACTCTGGACTGGACTTGTAAAACATGGACCTGTAAAACATGGACTTGTAAAACATGGACTTGTAAAACATGGACTTGTAAAACATGGGCTTGTAAAACATGGACTTGTAAAACATGGACTTGTAAAACATGGACTGGTAAAACATGGACTTGTAAAACATGGACTTGTAAAACATGGACTTGTAAAACATGGACTTGTAAAACATGATGGACCTGTAAAACATGGACTTGTAAAACATGATGGACCTGTAAAACATGATGGACCTGTAAAACATGATGGACCTGTAAAACATGGACCTGTAAAACATGGACTTGTAAAACATGGACCTGTAAAACATGGACTTGTAAAACATGATGGACCTGTAAAACATGGACCTGTAAAACATAGACTTGTAAAACATGGACCTGTAAAACATGGACCTGTAAAACATGGACTTGTAAAACATGGACCTGTAAAACATGGACTTGTAAAACATGGACCTGTAAAACATGGACTGGTAAAACATGGACTTGTAAAACATGGACTTGTAAAACATGATGGACCTGTAAAACATGATGGACTTGTAAAACATGGACCTGTAAAACATGGACTTGTAAAACATGGACTTGTAAAACATGGACCTGTAAAACATGGACTTGTAAAACATGGACCTGTAAAACATGGACCTGTAAAACATGGACCTGTAAAACATAGACTTGTAAAACATGGACCTGTAAAACATGGACTTGTAAAACATGGACCTGTAAAACATAGACTTGTAAAACATGGACCTGTAAAACATGGACCTGTAAAACATGGACTTCTAAAACATGCACTTGTAAAACATGCACTTGTAAACATGCACTTGATCTTCGAACGAATTTATTATCGAGTGATATGTTTCTCTATATGATAATACGTATGATAATAGGCCCCCAAGCGTCGTCGAAGCAAGACGTGTGTTGAGAGCTCTACTGAAATGCTTCCGAAATTAAGAAATAACCCTGAATCTTTGACTATTGATTCAACAAAAGAGTTATGGGTGAAAGAACTTCTACCATTTATATACAAAAAGACGGCTTAGATCAGAGATCGAGGATCTAAAATCCAACATAACATCGGTCGCAGGGAAGTGCAACGAAATTGAAAGCTCTCAAAAGTACCTATCGAACGAATATGATAACTTCAAACGCTCGAGCTCACTGCAGTCCGCAAAGGACGAAGAAAGAAGTCACATATATAAAGAGACTAGCATTGAAAGCCCTGAAGGTATAGAGTAAAGCGTAACAAGAATGAATTGTATAACAGCAACGTGGCTTTGGATGATGTTCAACAGTATTTACGCCGTGACTGCATCGAAATTACAGATATACCACCCCCGCTATTAGATAGTCCCAAACAACTAGCAGCCCAAGTAGGCGAAATGATTGGACTAAATGTAACCGAAGATCATATCTCAACAGCCATCGCCTTCCACCAACGAAGAAGGTGAAGAATCGTAGTATTGTAAAGTTTTTTTCATAGGGATATGAAAGAGGCGTTTTACAAAAGTTGAAATAAATTGATTGGGAAAAAGTCCAAAGATGTACCGCTAATTGCATCTGAATATGGTAAAAATATTCATGATCTGAAAATATCTATATTAATGATCATTAACACTTATCAGGAAAAAATTGCTAAGTGGAGACATTTGTGGACGGTGAATGGCAAGATCTTGTTAAGACAGACGGACAGCTCAAAGTTGACTTCTCAACAAATGACCAATTTGAACAGTTTTTGCAAGGTTCTTAAACTTTAAAGTGAATCAAAACAGTTATCTAAAGCCTGCCCACACGATAGAAACTTGCTGAACTAAAGGCGGATTTCCATTCAGTGGAAAAAGTCGCGCGATCGACTTTTTGCGACCACTTTCTTTTGAAATACAAGCAAAAAGCGCAACGGATTAGGTTGACTACACGCATTTGAAAATAAAGTGATCGCAAAAAGTCGATCGCGCGACTTTTTCCACCGAATGGAAATCCGCCTTAACCGCCTCGCGTGGTGGCTAGCTCATCTATGTATTTTTACCGCACACGTTGGGAAAACTACTCAGCAACAACATAATTGACAAAATCGTTTGCAGTTTCCTCCATTTTGTTCAAAGTCACATGAAGAAACTATGGTTTCTCATTACTATGGTTTCTCATTGGCTAATAGATTCAAGCAGCTCAGCACTAAGCTCACCACATCTGCAGACGCTGAGACTTTTTCTTCGCGAGGTGAAAAATATTAAACACGATAGATATTTTCCTCAAGGCCTCGAGAGGTCAAATCCTCACGAAACCTATCCGCACACAAGAGAAACTTGCTGAGCTAGCTGCCAAGCGAGTCGATTAGCTCAGCCATGGGCGTACCGGGCGGGGGGCGGCAGCCCCCCCCCCCCCCTGGGCAGTCGGGCAATATTCGCTGAACAGTCGGGCAATTTTGGTTTATTATAAAAATAAATGGGACAAATTTTGTGGTCAATTTTGTGATGTTTCGAAAATTTTTGTTAGGTTCCGAAATATTTTTGTATGTCCGGAAAATTTTTTTGACCCCTAAAATGGTACACTGACCGAAATTTTTTGGCGACGGGGGGGGGACATAATTTATGTCCTATGTAGCCAGTGCCAGTACTGACGACCGTTCAAGTACGACGAAAACGTAAAGCAATCGCATCAACTAAACTCAGAAACACAACAAATTCATTCTATTAACAAGTTAGTCCTTTATATATATATTTTGTACATATACTGCTAATATTTTTTGAATTATTTCGTTATTAAATATTATAACAGTTAAATATTCCGTATAAATATTCAAAATATATAGACCATTCGGAGATTGGGTCGCCTGTGAATACACCACAGTGTTTTACCGCACAAAAGGCTCAATGAATTCGACGATATTTGTAAAGAAATAAAAGTTTATACATTGTTCAAGTAATTATCGTTTTCTTTGAGTAATTATGTTTGCATGCGCGTTGAAATACGTGGGTATATAGCGATACCAATACAATAGAGAAACAGATAAAAATACACGAATTATTCTGCTGTGCTCGCTTGCCCCAGCCCCCCACCTATTTTGCCCCTGGAATTGGACAGACAATAACGAAATAGATTGGACTGCGTCAACATAATTTCACATCGAAAATATTTAACCCTTTTTTGCATACCTATGTTAAATAGTTTTGAACTAAAACAAAACAAAACAAAACAAAACAAAACAAAACTCATAACAAAACATTTCATTGTCCTTAGACTTAGTTCTTAACAAATATTACTGCATGGTATCCATTATTAAATATTCAATCGTATCCGTGTAAAAGGAAAGCTTGGCTGTACGGAATTGACAACACAGTCAATCAAGATACATGTTATAATCTGGGAACTCGATGATGAATTTCAGTCAATGATTCTCAAGGCCAAGAGATCGAATTTTTACGATTGAATTATTATTGTAACTGTTTAAAATTTGATCGTTACGTTATTTTTTAATTTTGGAGTTGGTAGAAAAACGGCTTACGATAAATATCCCTCCGTGCATGTACACTATATATATAGTAGTTAATAATGGTTGTCACTAAAGCCTGGCGCACACGATGCGATTTTAGTTGGCCGATAAAAATCGTTTGACATACTGATATACATCGGTATACACCGCACACGATTAGGGAAAGTACATTTATTATGCCGAGGGGGGGATGAAGATGTTAGGGGGGGGGGGCACCGAAATATTTTCTGGCATTAAAGGGGGGGCTCTGAAAGTTCTTGATATACTGAAGGGGGGGGCTCTAAACTTTTCAAAGTTTTGACCCCAGCAAATTCAAGTTAAGATTTTGACATTTTCAGGTAAAATTTGCGTAATAAAGTAATTATTTTTGTGAAATGATAACCATTTTTGTAAAATACAGTCAATTTACATGCAATTTGTTTGCGAAATTTGCTTTAGAAAACGCCAGAAATTCAGTCCTAGAGCTTCAAAAATGTAAAATTTTCTGGGGGAGGACCCCCAGACCCCCCTTTTCTCCCAAAACTTAGTATAAGAGTGCCAATCAATCACAAAAAGCTTTATTATAATTATTACACGTATAATCCTCTGACATCCCCCCCCACCCCAAACGTCAGATGCTTTGCTACGTCCCTGATGGTTGTATTCGAAACCGATTTCAGTTCTAAGATATCCTTAGTCTGCTCTTCTAAATGGATACATGAAATCACCTATAGCTTATTTTAAATTTTTTGGCGCTAGGTTTGTGAAGTAATTTACCCGCCAAAAAGTAGCAGTTCCAAAAACAAAAAAGCATACGATTTGTAAGAATGATATGTTCTATGTTTATGGGATATTCTGTATGGTTCCAGCACATTACCCTGATCCAGGAAATCCTGGCCATTACATGAACGTGTTCAAGACTCCGACTACGCTGAATGATGGACAACAACAACTTGTTGATAATTTCGCACCTAGAGCCAATTTAAAATGTTTTTTAAAGACGGTGTCATTTCATCTGGCGCTAGTGAGGTGAAAGAAGCAGCAGATCGGTTTTGTTGAGGAGAAGCACATGCTTGAGTATATCAGACATCTTGAGGAACTGCAAATTGTATCTATGATAAGAGAGAATTCCGGATTGTACTCCTTCGATTCCGGAGGGGGGCATCGAAAATTACCAATAACCTCAACAGGGGCCCTGTAAAAATATGAGCTTTTTTCAAGACATCTTCATCCCCCCTTCCTCGGTGTAATAAATGTACTTTCCCTTACGAAAAAAATACGCTCCCTGACTGTAGCCGCCATATTGCCAAATAAATACAAGCACGTGGTCACAGCATGAAATCTGATTAGTTACACTTAAAGTTCCACCGATAAAAATAGTATAATATCAAAACGTTTTGATGTTGTCCGATTAAAATCGAGCAACAAAAATCGGTTAAAAATGACACCGCACACACAACGATTTTGTTAGTTTTGTAAAGTTATCGTACTGAAAAATGGCATCCGATTCTTACATTTCGTAAAGTAGTAATATAAAATAGTTTTTTGCAACAGCTTTCAGCGAGCTTGGTAGCGTTTCCGCACAGAGAAGAGATACACAGAGAGGAAACTCGCGGCAAGTTATGTCACGCAGTTATATTAAGTCTATTAACTATATAAAATTATATTAATTCACTATTTTATTAAATTTTGACACTGCAGAGGAAAAAAACTATACATATTATAAGTATTCATGTTTTTTTTTTCTAATTGTTTACAGATAATTAAGCCTTTATTGGTTAGGGTTAGAGAAGGGTTTGGCGTTGGGGTCTGTTTATTCTAAATAAATCAAACTCGGCGTACTGTTCCAGTACGAATAGCCACTTCGTTTTGTCTTTGTTTGTCTGGCCGTACTTCAAGAGACATTGGAACCAGAGTATATCCATTCCTGTGTTTTATATGTCGATACTAGATATTGATAACTTTTTCATTTTAATTTAGGAATATTCTTTGGTCTTCTTTGTTCACGGACATATCGACAAGTAGGTAAAAACCTAGTAAACATTTATATCGATAAATACGTTTTTATTGTAATACACTCACTGAAAATAGTGATGGAATAATGACGCATTTACGCCTTTCTGTCAGAAGTACGGAATATTCGCATGAACACAGGATGAACACAGACAAACTGAAAGGCTATAGCGATATATACTTTAAATAGAGACAAAGGCTGGCTATATATAGTTTTAAACGTAATAATAGCATAGCTACCTCGAAATCGTTTGTTTCGCGTCAATTCGCGACGGACGATTAATGACTAATTTGGGGAAAGTACATTTATTACGCGGGGGAGGGGGGAGGGGGGATGAAGATGTCGTGAAAACATTTATCCATTTATCATCCAGTACAAAAATTTATCCGGACAAAATTCTGTCGAGTGCCGTGTAAACGGGGTCTAAACAACTAAAATATTAAAATAAGTATACCCAACTTGCTGCAAGCTTTAAAATCTAAAGTACTTTGTAGATCATACATATTTTATTCTTGCTTTGCAATATGGTGGTTGCCCACATCATTGATCATTTGCAAGTCAAAAAATGCGTGGCAAATGGCCATCGCCCACATCGTTGGTCTTGACGACCAACATGGCCGTCGCCCACATCATTGCAAGTCAAGAATACGCGGAAGATGATTTATTCTATCATTTTCATTTCAGAGTTTCGTATAAATGGCTGGCCAACAAATTTCAGACGTTGATCGAACAAAAATCGACGTGAAGTTCCTCTGTTCCAAATGTGAGCTGTTGCTGAATGAACCGATGCAAACCCACTGTGGACATTTGATGTGTAAAAGCTGTGTTCAACTTATTTTGAGGTAATTTGGCCGTCGTTGTATGTTTAAAATGATGATTCGTATTCATGGCGGAAATTGGTGCACGAATTCGCATACAACAAACCGTACAATTGCCGTGTGAGCAAATATAAGCGGACGAATTTACGTATATATATATATATGGTTCTGGACTCGTCCATGCCTTACAATGGTATTTCGGTTGTAAATCTGATTGGCTCTTGGAAAACAATAGTTACCATTAACTATATTAATGAGTTAATTGGTTTGTTTATGTACATTAAATTATATTGATGATTTTTGGTAATTTTAAAGTTGTCAATTTTACTCTGTTGTGATTGGTTGCTTTTAATAGGTATTTGACAGCCTGTGGATGAGGCGGAAAGAAGGTTTTATATGTAAATTGTGTCAGGCTTTATTTTAAAGCCGTGTTACTCAGGTGAACAACCGGGTAACCCGCCGATACTGATGCCAGCACATGGCGATACTGATGCCAGCAGAAAGAGGTGGGATCTCGCATACGAGGACGTAATTACAACCCATTCGGTCATCAGGTAACTCGGTTTCTTATCACCAGATTGTTCCTTTGTCGCTGCAGTACCAGCTCCATAATCATATAAACGGGGCCCTGATAAACGGCTTGACACAGAACGTAGTGAAGATCTCAAATTATGTTGAGCTTTTCTATGTATAAAATAAACCATGTATGCAAGAATGAATTGTTTCTCTTGCAGGACTTGGTGTCACAATCAAGTTTGTGATCTATGTAAGACTAATTTGATTCACCTGTGGTCTATATAAGACTAAACGGACTAATTTTGTATATTTCAGCCATGCCAATCCAGTGTGTCCAAAAGATGGAGCCTCGCTTAACGAGAAGGAAGTAAGTTAACTTTCTTTTCCCTTTAAATTGATATTGATCGGAGTGAAACTTGTATAGGATCTAAATGACCGCTTTGACAATATTCAAACATTTGACGATATTCATCAGATCAAATAGCCAATTAATGCCTTCGCACAACACTTAGCAGTGCCATCCAGTCACGATCCAGTGATCAGAATGTTCCATTCTCTTTACATTATTTTAAAAATCTCACTGTTCTCCATGCCATCCAGTGATGATTCACTGATCAGATTGTTTCATTGTCTTTTTATTGTATTAAAAATCCCACTGTTCTCTATGCCATCCAAGCAATGGTTCTTTGCCGATCTGAACCGGGTAACAACGATTGTTTCGGGTCGACAAAACACACTGCTTTTCTGAGGTCTCAGTAAATAAGTGTTTTATTATACAGGGTGTATACTGCACATATTTGAAATTGCTTTCAGTTTCGCAAAACAGTTATTAGTATCCAGGTTTTTTATGTATATAGCTTCTTTGGGTACTTATATTAATGTAGAATAATGAAAAAAAATTCTCGAATTCAAATTTTGTGAACTGGCGGGGGGGAGGTGTCGTTTCCAAGAAATTAAAAATGGAATGCACACGTAATTTAAAATTTAAAAGCTTTAATCATATTTTGAGTTAATAGGTGGAAAATTTGTTGGGTTTTTAATTACTGTACAAAATTTCAGACAATTTGCTTTAACTATTCATTTTTCCTAAAAAAATCAGTCTTAATTTCGCATACTTAATGAATGCCTTTACTTAATTTGCATATTGCAATATTAATTTGCAAATTAGGGAAAGGCATTAATTAAGCATCCAAATAGCTGATTTTTAGAAAAAAATGCAAGTGTGCCTGAATATTTAAAGATCTTAAACTGAAGAAAATTGTCTGATATTTCGTGCAGCAATTAAACACCCAACACATGTTTCAACCATCAACTCAAAATGCGATTGAAGCTTTTAAATCTCGTGCGCAAGCCATTTTTAGTTTGTGGGAAAAGACACCCCCCCCCCCCCCCCCCCCTCCCTGGTTTACAAAACTTGAGTTCGAAATTTTTTTTTCATTATTCTACATCATAAGTACCTACAAAATGAATACAAAATATTTTTTCCTTAGATTTTTCTCGATGGTTACACAAAGCGAGAACTAATGTTGTTGAAGCTACATTGTTTAAATAATGAATGTGGTTGGTTTGGGGTGGCAAAAGATTTGCAGGTAAATAATTCTGCGACTGTAAATGACGTACTGTTTAGTAAACGAGCAGAAGTGTTAAATTAGGTTTAAAGACACGAGCGCGCAGCGCGATTGGCTTTAGACCTAATAAAACACGACCTGTGAGTTTATTAAACGGTTTCAAACACGACTACAAATTCAATAGATGTACTTCCTTATTAGTATTCTTTATATAAATAATACTAATGAGGAGACGGCAACAATAGATACTGCCTTATTAGTATTCTTTATATAAAGAATACTAATTAGGAGTGTTTTATCAGGTTTAAAGCCACTGCACGTGACATATTATGGTTGACATGATTTGCCAATTAGTAATGGACTTGTAC
>CACRXK020011804.1:0-15863 GCA_902702795.2 Paramuricea clavata
TATATATATATATATATATATATATATATATATATATATATATATATATATATATATATATATATATATATATATATATATATATATATATGTTCAGTCTATTGATCGTATTTTTGGTGCCGCAGCTACTGTATTTATTTCCCCTAGGAAAAATCCGGTAATCAAAAGGTCAAAAAATATTCTTGTTCTAAATTTCTTCACAGCTTGGGCAAAGTTGTTCAGCACAATTAACCGACTTAATTGTTCCAACAACGTGTTATCGTCCTGCAGTTCAACAATTTATCAGCAATTGTGAGTGAGAAGCTTGTAGCAACTTAACAGCATTGTTATAACTTGTTGACAAGCTTGGTACAAGCCTGTTGCGAACACATCTTGTTGACAAGCTTGCTACAAGCATGTTGCGGACACATCTTGTTTTAAAGCTTGCTACAAGCCTGTTGTGAACACATGTTGTTGACAAGTTGTGAGATTTTTACGTTTGTACCTGAAAAATACAAGTAAAATTTCGACGTTTCGAGCGACGGTCCTTCGTCGGGACGTCAGTACAGCCAAAAAGTTTTACTTGTATTTTTGAGGTAGTTGAATCAATCCGCAGCTTTCTGGTGTTATTGTGACAACCTAGGCTGGCAAAGACAGTTTAATCATAATTTAAATTTTTCATTGCATTGCATTGCATATCTACTTTCTTTAAAGGCGTAAGATTTCGAAGAAACTTAATGGTGTAGTATTCATTTTGGACGGTAAATAAATTACTGAGTGTTGATTAACATCAATAGATATATAAGGATGTATAATTTTCACAAATCCGTTCATGAAATTTTCGATAAATATAGATTGTTCAGGTAAAAATGAAAAAAACGAAATGTAGAAAAAACAAAAAAAATTCGTGAAGATAAATTTTCCAGAGCAGGGGGTGTCTTTTTAGCACCGTCGTAAAAATATCTTGCATGCGCACCAAATTTAAAAGTTCAAAACGCATTTTGAGTTCATGGGCCAGAAATCGGGTATGTGTTTTATCAATGGTACAAATATCAGAATATTCAATTTTAAGTCCTTTAAATTGCTACTGAAACTTTCATTTTTGGCACTAATGCTTTTCGCGCATGCTTAATCCATGCATTTACCTAATTTGCATATTGTTATTTTACTTTTTTTTACAATAACAATATGCAAATTAGGTAAATGCATGCAGGAATTAAGCATGCGTGATAGGCATTGAAAAGAACTTAAAATTGAGTACATTTTCTGATATTTGGATCATTGATAAAAGACATAACAAACTTTTTATTCACACATGAAAAACGCTTAACTGGAAAGCAGTCTTAACGCGTGTGTTTCAGTAGTGAAGTAAAACATACGAATGACTGAAACAACTTCAGGCTGCGACTATATGTGTATTATAATGCTGGAGGTTTGTTACTTGTGTGTTTTACGTGTGTTTCACTGCATATTACTGCTCAAACGAGTTAGAATTCTCATCAATTCTCATGAATTAAATTTAGAAAAATTCAATAATTTTTGAGGAAAAGACAAAAGAAATCACTACCGTGTCAGTGGTTTTATATGCGATATAAAATCATTTTAATTTGCATAAATTTTAGCGTTGGTTTTCTCGGTTTAGACATGCAACGTTGATTTTTAAAATTCCTTTGCCACTAACTCATAAAATATGGGTCGTTTTTAAGCCATTTAAAACACTCAATGTACATGCTTTATCAAATATCACCTCGTCTTTTATACCTGATGAAGCACTCCTGCTTGTGTTTTAAAAAGTAGTATATACGTAATATTATTATATTTAATGTTATAACATCATAGCATGGGTAAGAATGATAAAGAAATAAAAAAAGGTAATATTTTGATGCAAAAAAATTGAGAGAAGAAACGAATTATAAGGAAGAAACTCGCATGTACTTAGGATGGAAAACTAACGTGCGGTGTTCTAGAAGGAATTAAGATAAGATCGAGAAAGGACAGTAATGGACTAAGCGGGAAATTAGCATTTCAAATTAGTAAAACATTATCATCTATTCGACAGCTACGGGGATCTGCACGTTCACAGCCAAGGACAGCATGCACCTGCTTGTAAATTTCGATTTGCATTAATACTGGCTAAAAATAATACATTAATACATTAATACTGCTGCATGGGAAGTTTTAGTTATCAATTGCGAGTGTGTAGATAAAAGTACATTTTTTTATGACAAGTTTTTATTTTCCAGCCACCACAACACCTAACACAACAATAAATCGTCGTCCAACCGCAAGCTTTTTAATTTAAGGATTCAAAAATAATAACAATAGACTACATGCATAATAATGACAAGAATAGAATGTGGTCGACATTTAATGACACTATGACCGTAAATTTGTTCATCGTTATACAGCAAATCATTCATATTGAATTAATGTCGGGATCTTAAGTCATGGTGAAACAAGGATGATGAGTATTGGCAAGCGAGAGCTTGTTTACTCGACTCTCGTTCCCCATGAGTCAAACGAGAACAAGAGTTGCATAAGGGTTGATGAGCCGCGCACGTGTAGCGAGAACTCTACTCAACCTTTGCTGTGAGAACTATAATATATTGTAACAAGATTGATATAAGAAAGAAACTGTCGCTGTCTAGTTTTAAGAATGACTTATATAGCCCGTTTTTAAATGAACAGAAAGTCGCCAATGACATACTAGAACGTTAATTCTAATGCCATTTGTATGTTTATGCATGTTTAGATATGCAGAAGGCCACGGAGTTATCAGTAACTAATACTGTCAAATGTTATATTCTTTAAATAAAGTTTCTTTTGTTTTATTTTACCTTCACAAAATGTGAACCAGCTCAAAGTTCATGAGAGTGCATATAGAGAGTGGATGAGAGTTGGTGATCTCTCATCCACTCTCTTGGCTTCGTTTGGCCAGATCTTTATACAGCTGTTAGAGCTTTAGAGTAGGCCTGTTGCGCAGAAAATATTGAAGAATTATTGCACAAATTATCAAATATTTACTTGAAACTCATCGTGAAGAAATACCTATACGTACATACGCCCGCTTTTCTTATCTCCACAGTTTTACAAAATCGATTCGACAGGAATCGCCATTAAGAATATATTCCTGGGTCCTAGTTTTCCGTTTCAAATTTTCGGGTGGGGGCTGCGAGCAGGCTAGCGACAGACTTGTAGCAATGCTGTTCCAGTAACGTGTCAACAGGATGTATTCGCACTGCTTTGTTCCCAGCTTGTTGACAAGTTGTCAACGGCTTCTTGACAAGTTTTCAACAGCCTGTTGACAACTTGCTACAAGGTTGTTCAGCTCAACAGACTTGTTCCAACAACTTGTTATCGTCCTGCAATTCAACAACTTGTCAACAAGTTGTGAGTGACACCCTCGTAGCAACTTGACAAAATAGCAGCATTGTTACAACTTGTTGACAAGCTTCTACAAGCCTGTTGCGAACACATCTTGTTGATAAGTTGTGAGCCGGATTCTTATGTGTGTACGTTTTGGATGATATATATTTAAAACGGATTAATGGTATCAATATTTTAGCGTGTTATTTGTTTTATTATTAGCATGACAAAATTACTGGATGCTGATTGGTTGAGAGGAGTACAATTATTTCATT
Organism: Paramuricea clavata; assembly: GCA_902702795.2. Classification (NCBI taxonomy): domain Eukaryota; kingdom Metazoa; phylum Cnidaria; class Anthozoa; order Malacalcyonacea; family Plexauridae; genus Paramuricea; species Paramuricea clavata. The sequence continues at coordinate 3,621 of CACRXK020011804.1, forward strand.
AATTGTACTGCAGTACAATTAATGATTTTCCCAAAACAAACAAAATGGCGGAAAGGTATTTTAAACACAAATGTGAAATGAAATTGCCCTAGAGGAACTAGATGAAAATACGAACAAAAGCACCAAATTTTGCGTTAGCAAAAGAACTAAATGAAAATACGAACAAAAGCACCAAATTTTGGTTGAAAGTCTTGCAGGAGTGGGCATCGGCGAGAGAATATTATGTTGACATTGAGAAGTATCCAATTTTGTCATGCTAATAATAAACAAGTAATCATTCGATGGCGAGTACAAATAGGGATTAATAGTACTCGTGATGTTTGGAGATTTGCCAAATTGGACTCGCCTCGGTGGCTCGTCCAATTTTGGCAAAATTTCCAAACATCACTCGTACTATTAATCCCTAATTGTACTCGCCATCGAATGATTACCTGTACAAATAACGGGCCGTTCATATCGAGTCGGGCTGGCCAGGTTAACCGGGATGATTCGTTTGATAAAGCTCTTATTACGGCTTTGGTAAACATCCAAATGACATTTCAAAGTTGAATTAGCTTAGTTTGATTCCACTAACAGTATAAAGGTCATTCAAAAGATTGTTTATGGTCAGGAAAACATTTTCGATTCATCCTGACTATAGCCGGGCCGGGAGGCTCATATGAACAACCTCTAATTTATCCAATCTTGCAAATCTGGTTTAGTATTAACCAAGTGGGCGATGATCATATTGACCCGGGCTTCGCGGCAGACTTTACATCATTTTGTTTATTACACTGGCCTGTAAGGCCAAGTGTCTTAAATCCCCCTTTTTCTGTTTTTTTCGTAGTCGAGAAATCGAGTTTGTTCCTTGGTTCCATGATTTAGATAGTATAGTAATAAGCTCGTATATATGCACGTAATAGCCGACTCATGCCATGCTTGTGGTACATTTTTCGTTTATTAGCCTATACACTTGTACGCACGCGACAATTCCGAACTGCAACGGCGGCTTTTCACAGAGTGATCAAACTATATTTTACACAGTTTCGTTGAATTTTCAAAGAATTGTGCCGGTTTCCTATGTATTTTACGTTGTGTCGTACTCTGGACTTTCTTGCGTGTTGAATTGATGTGTTTTTCTTTGTGTGATGACTCGAAAACCACAAAATATAATATTTAGTACTCCACGAAATATAATCCGCGCGAAAAGCTTTGTGGTATACTAAAGATAAAGCGTGCGTTCAAAATACCAACAGGAACTAGAACCATTATTGTATCATTTGTATGGTTCTCATTTGCTAGACCTGCCACAGGTCGACCTCGAAGAAACGTATATAATTTCGTTCGAGGTCGACTTGTGGCAAGTCTACTCATTTACAATAACATTAGTTCGACGCGAATTTTAATACAAGTATGGTATCATATTTCATAATACAACAAACAATGTAAACTAGCCATATATTTTGCCGAACATAACTTCGGCCCCTTTGGACAAATCTTTTTCGTGATAATGTTATTGGAACCAGAATCGAAAACACTATTTATAGTGTTATTTTCAAGCTTGTGTCTTGAGATTTTCATCTTTTATTTCGGTATTTACAGAATATTTATATTTTTAGCGCGGCCCATGGAACGCACATGAAAACAACGCGCTGTTAGGAAAAACCGGAAATCGATTCTGTAGGTCGGCATGATTTGCACGTGCATCGATCTCCATTACGTCTCCCGAAAAGGTCTTTTATTTTTTTAAAAAGTCCATAAAATTTGCTTGCGGTTTAAGATTTGTATTCCTGCCTTTTGCACCATAGCACGTATCTCGTTATTTTCAGGCCAGTGTGAACGCCTGAGCAGGCGTCTTGTTTATAACATTATTTAACGACGCTAGCCCCATGGATCAACCAAAGCTGGTTTCAATTTCGTTGTATAAATGACTGATAGTGCACTCGGTGCTACACACCTCGTCGACTATCAGCTCATTTTCGAGAATAACTGTTAATTTTAAATATTCAACTCTCTTACATGGATTTATTATTTCCTAGATAATCGCGATGCTGAGTATGTTGTTGATAATCGCCTCAGTGATAACCTCATGTTTAGAAACAATGGAATATTTCTCGGAATCGCAATCTACTCAACATCAAGTCATTCACATATTGGAAATAATCTGTGTGATATGGTTTACAGCTGAAATCTTAATTCGCTTTACTGTTTGCCCAAATAAACGAAAATTCATCAAACAAATCATGAACTGGCTAGATTTCGCTGCAATTATCCCGTTCTATCTTCAACTATTCCTTACAAACACAGAAATGAATTCTATAGTGGCTCTGCGGATAATCCGTTTGATTCGTGTATTCAGGGTATTTAAATTATCGCGGCACTCATACAGCCTTCAGATCCTCGGCCATACTTTAAGATCGAGCTTAAGCGAGTTGTTTCTGCTTGGATTTTTTCTCAGTATTGGCGTGGTTGTGTTTTCAACGCTGATGTTTTATGCCGAACACGAGTCCGGGGCCAAAAAGTTTTCATCTATCCCAGCAGGTTTTTGGTGGGCAGTGGTTACTATGACAACGCTAGGTTATGGCGACATCGTTCCGGAGACATTACCCGGCAAGCTAGTTGGTACAGCATGTGCGATATGTGGCGTTCTAACTATTGCTCTACCTATACCTGTCATTGTGAGTAATTTCTCGCTATACTACTCCCACGCTAAAGCGAAGCAAAAGGCGTCTCAACGGAAACGGCCGCTAGTCATCGGAGCTGCAAACGCGTTGAAAGTTATCGACCCGTTTGTCGGATCTAGGACTACAAATCTCAGACTTAGTGGAATGTCAGAAAACGCGAGTTACATGAGCCCAAGTTCCCGAGTTAGAACCTGGCCGAAGATTGCTTTAGATATGGCTGGCAGTTCATTTGACAGCAGCGAGCCACCTGGAAGTCCGAACAGAAGACGCTTGTCTAGGTTGCCTGATAAGTTTTGGCAATTCGACCAGGCAAGAAATTTTGACAACAACATGAAGCAATGCATTTCATCGAAATACATCAATGAAACTTCTGCACAGATTTCCGAAGATTACTGCAGAGGTTCTGAAGATTTCACGATCATTGTCCCAGAACGACCACACGATATGTCGACGATGTCATCGGAAATTAGGAACCGTCTGTCCATTACCTCATATACACAAGACGAACCTTGCCAGGACTTGGCGAAATGTTTCGATCCAAGCGAAACGAAGAAGTGCAATGGAGCTTACGAGAATGAAGCCATAGAGCAAAACAGCGAAAACGAAAATACACCGAGAACTGTACCGATGACGTTTCAATTCGAAGATGGAGAGTTGGATAGTGATGAAGACAGTGTACCCCAAGGCGAGCAATATTATCGAAATCAGAGCACTTTACCCAAGATTGAAATTATATGCAACTCATCTGCTTCTCAGATGAGCGGATCAAATAATGAAGATGAAACAAGTGATCGGAAATCAAGTAGGAAGACAAAAAAGAAATTAAAAAGGTCTCATTTTGCAGTGGAGAAGGCCATAAGTTCTCCAGCATTGAGTGGTCAAGGCTTTTCAGGTAAAAATCTTCCTGGTCGGATGGGAAGACGAGGTAGCGTGTTTGTTGTCGGGTTTCTAGGAAAAAGATGGCAAGCTAAGGCGGCAAAGAGTCGCAAGAATCGTAGTAAATCAAAACGTACCAGCGGCGAACTCTCGCCAAATAAAAGCCATTTAGAATTGCTTCAGGTTTCGCCGACTATATCATCTCGAGGAAGCTCACCAAATGATGAATCATGCAGAACAAGTATCACTAGCTTCAACACACCAAACTCAAGTGTTAGTTCCACGTCAATGGTATTCCGTTTTCCAGGAAATCAAGCCTCGCCCGAACCCAGTTCCTTCAGGCGTTCAAGTTGTCCTACTTTACCAACATTAAACATTTCTGAGGACAAAATGGACCTTAATCTCGCCACGAATGGGTGCACAGGACATAACGAAGACGAAAATTCTGCAAAATATTGTGATACTAACGACATTGTCCTGGTAAGTGGCTCGTTGGATGAAACTAGATCGAACGACACAATACCTAGTGAAGACAGACTTGATACAAACCAGCCCGAGCTTGATACGAAGGATAGCGATGTTCTTCCGAAGCATAACCGAGTGGATACGAATCATTGCGAAGTTAATGCGAAACATAACGAATTCGAAACGAAGGGTAACAAATTTCAAACGAAGCACGATGTTGATTTCAAGCGTAACAGAGTTGACACGAACCATCACGAAGCTGATGCGAAAAAACTCGAGGGAGAGAAAGGATCGCCTGAAATGAATGAGGAAGTTGGTAATATTTGTAAAGAGAAGGCCAAAGTTGATATCAACTGTTCTGAACTGAACAGGGAATTATCAAACGAAGGGACAAGAATTGATTCTAAAGGAAATAAAAGTGACATGATGTTAAAGCAAGAAAAATTAGTAGGCAACCAGCGTTCATTCTTATCTAATGAAAGCGATTCCAGTCTTAGAGCGGAATTCGATCGGACGGTTCAACGTTCTTCGTCTCCACTAATGCGACAGAAAGCGTTCATGTTATGTCAAGAAAGAGAAAATAAAAGCCTGGAAAATAATGACGAAATGCAAGGTCCCAGTTTGCAAAATTGTTTCACAATTGATCATGCAGGGAAGACATTTGACTACCACGGAAAAAGCGGAAAACCTAGCGAGAGCGAAACTGGTGGTTTAGATTCGGTAAAGACCAAACGTAGCACAATTACCCTGGTGGAAATAGGTAAAAATCAACCATCAAATAGTCAATTTTCGTCGCCCGACAGCCTAAAAACACTCACGATAGAGAATACCAAAGAAGGAGGGACTAAAAATATTCCAAGCAGCATCATTCAGAAAACGTCTGATGACGAATATAATTTGACTAAAGGTAGTTCAGACAATAACGGGAACTTGATTGATACAGAAACAACGTTTAAGTCAAAGCAAGATGTGCAAATGAAGGAGATCATCAGCGAAACAATTCAAGACGAACCTAAAACTAAATCAGTCGCAGACAATCAGGTTATTATAATAAATGAGGATAGCGGGAAAGATCTAACGGGAAGAACTATTGAGTTAGTAAATAAGACTGGAAAGCCTTTAAATCCGCATTTTACCAACAAAGAAATTGAAAGCTCTCAAAATTTTCAAGCAACTGAATATGCTTCAGACAACGAAAATACTGGCGGTAGAAATAACGAGGTGTATGTCAAAAGCTTAATGCGAGAGAATGGTGGTTTCAAAAAGTCAAATTTCATACTATCTACTGCGAATCAACAAAAACAAGGATTAATAAATGGGTACAGCGATGGAAATAAAACAAAAGATGACACTCGAGACAGAATGAATGGTATCTCTCCGAGAGATCAAGGTTCAATAAACGATTTACACTTTGATGATACATGTCACATCGATAAAACAAATAAAAGAATTGGTTGTATGAATAATTACGCACAAAATGATGGAAAATATAAACCAACCGATCAGCCAATCCAGAATAACCGGGACTCCACGGACGTACGAAAGTATGAAACAGTAGATACTCCAGAGCATAAAAATCCAACAATTAGTCCAGTCAACGTGAAGAAAGATTTAACTAATAACTTGTCCAAAACCAATCAATCAACTATAAAGAATGAAAATCTTAGGAGGAACACTGTTGCTTCTAAATTTTATTCCAGAAATTTAGCATATAGAGGAGGACAATACCATTCACTGACAAGCTCGATGAGCAGCAGCCAGGGTTCGGCGGATCAATCCAAGTCATTCGAATACGCAATAAACAGTGGTACACTACGCAAAGTCCAAGCCCAGGATTCTGGAATCTACTGCAGCGACTATAGATCGAGTATAGACTCAGTATCAAGTTTGACAGAGAGAAACTCTGATAGAGAAATGTTGAAAACTATTAGCGAAGTCGAACATGATTATGACTACAGAGATGGAATGTTGTATTTTCAACCACTTTCTAGTCAATATTACGAAAAGAGTAGAAGCTATATGCTAGAGATACGCGACGAAACACCAGTGTAGAAGCCAAATAATACTAAATATGTAGTGTGATTCATGTGCAAAGTTACAAAAAAGCGGGTGTGCGTACTTCCCTTGAGGACGGCTTACCATATGTGAGGTCAGTGTCAACGAAGATCCTACTCAACACTAACACAATGATACAGGTATGTTGAGGTTACGATTGCTACAAAAACAATGTAGTACAGCTAGTAGTAACAGCAGCATTCTGAGGGCTGGAATTTTTGTAGCAATCGTAACATATATATCCGCTGGGAGCCCCGAGCCTGTACTGTTTGTCTGTATGTGAGTACAATGCCGTCAACCGGCTGATTAAAAAGCAGAATGACATAATTTATATATATTGCAATTTGAAAAAGCCCTTATTCGCATTATTTTGAGGAAGGTTTGAAAAGTTTAAATTTTACCCGTTTGAACAATTTTTGCAACTCTGTTCACGTTCTTGTTTCTAACGAGGCATTTTGTATAACACTTAATAACATAACAATAGCTAGTGCAGCCCATTCACGATCCAGTGATGGGCATGTCCCATTGTGTTTTCATTGTTTTGAAAATGTAACCGTTCCATCGAGCGGTACCGGTACCGGTACCGTAAGAAGCTTTTGAATTCCAAAAATCACTAAACGGAAGGAGGGTTCAGATCCTCAAAAAAGATTGAAAATTTAAGCGTAATTCAAACGCTAATACAAATATTTTGTTCGCAGTTTGAGACGAAATATATTCCACATGACCACTCTGACAGCTATTATTATGTTATTATGTAAATTATTGGGGGCTGCAGTCCCCCTGAGGGTCCCGGTTGCTATGGCTCTGTCGAGTCACGTATTGTTTTGACATTTATGCAAAGTGATATCATTTTAATATCTTAACAATATGTAATACAGCGGTAGATTTAGATAAACTTTGTAGAAAATAATATGGCTTAGTGTAAAAAAGAGGAAAATACAAAGGAAATCACTGCCGTGTCGGTGGTTTTATGTGATAAAAAATCATGTTTATTTTCAAAACCTTTAGCTTTGATTTTCTCGTTAAATTTAAAATTACTTCGCCAATGTCAATGAACTCATCAGATGGGCGGTTTAAAACACTCGCAGACCTTGCTTTATCAAATATAAAACACTAGGGATGCGCTCTCGTTATCTCGTGTTCTATACAGCACTTAACAAATATAAAACATTTTCCGTGTTGATATACAGTTATATCAACACGAGTGGAATTGGGAAAACGAGAAATTGTGTGGAAACACGACGCCCGAAGGGCGGAGTGTTTTCATACAATTTCGAGTTTTCCCAACTTCCACGAGTGTTGATATAACTATATATCGATACGGAAAAAATGTTTTATATTTTTTTTATAATATAGCAATGTCAAAAGCCCGAAGGATAAGAAACATTTCCATGTTTACAAGCAGCGGAAAATTTCCCGTGTTGACATTGAGCTATATCAACACGGCTCTTAGCCAATCAGCGTTCAGAATTTACAAATGCTATATTATAATGATATATCATATATCTGATAAAGCACTCCTGTTCGCGTTTTAAATAGTACATCAAACAACTAATTATGTAGCTGGTTAATAATGAATTAAAAATTTGACCAAGTTTTTATTATCGCACTGTTACGATTTATTATACGTTGGTTTATGACGCTGCAAGGAACAAAGCAGAACAGCAGAAGAACAAGACGTTCGATGATCATTTAAAGTCAGGTAAGGTCGTTTTATAAAATAACATGTATATAACGCGTATTCTGATTGGTCGAAAGCCGTATTTGGATCAGGCCATCCAAACACGGAAGACTACCGTGTTGTTGTTATTTTATAAAACAATTACTTTATGGTTTCCGTGTTTGGATGGACTGATCCAAACACTTGGGAATGTTGCTCGAGTTAAGAAAAGCGGGCAAAATCACTCGCCTTCGGCTCGTGATTTCGCTCGCTTTTCTTAACTCTCGCAACATTCCCGCGTGTTTGGATCAGGCCATCCAAACACGGAAACCATAAAGTAATTGTATAATCAGGATTCCCAATTGAATTTGGAGTAAAAGGCTTTTTTAAAGAAGTAGGCGGCTATACAGTGCCAAAGGCACCATTACCTAGGCGGGGTTCCAATGGCATCTCCCCGTGAAATTTAGACACTTTGAAATGGCACATTCCAACCATTATGGAGACTAGTTTTGCAGATTTTGTCATACATCTAAATATTTAAAAGCAAGAATACCTGGCTGATTAAATAATTATATAATTTATACAAAGCAAGAATCGGAGTTTCTTGAAATATCATCGCTGTTCGGTTTGGGAATTATCTTAAATTAAAGATACATAAAAAAACTATAAACTTAGGCAAAGATATTTTTATTGGCAGGCAATGCTTGAAGTGGTGAGAAATTGATTACAATTATTGCATGTATTGACAGTATTGTTTGTTTGTTGTTTAAAAGAGGGTCCTGAAGGGGTAAAATGGGAACTGGGATTGATCTATTTTTAGACTGGGAAAATGGGATTTGGCCACTGGAAATGGGAAATGAAGTTCTCAAAAATGGGAATGGGATTGAAGTAATGCGAGTCGATTCCCAATTTTGATCCGTTTTTAGTGCCTTTGGTCATGATTTTTGTTGTTAACTATATTATTCACAGCACTACCTGCGAACATGCATACTCTGGCGCCCGGAATTCTGGGTTTTCTGATTATGCGTGTCTTAGAATGCTGCAAAAGCCATTTCCGGGATTCAAGTTTTATAGTGTTCGCCACTTGCACACACGGTGGCTTAAAAGGTCTTAAAACTGTTTATTCTACCGATAAATAAATGGGTTTTTATTCACTGGGATTTCAATAACTCGGAGTGGGATTTCTAATAAAAATCCAACTAGGACTGGGATTTTGCCAAAATTTCAGGTGGGAAATGGGATTGGGACCCCCCTTCAGGACCCTCTTAAAACAATCACATACATTCAGATGTTCATCACACAATTATACTTATTTAAAAAAATCCCCGCATTCATTACATTTTATCATTCATTAAAAGCGCGTACACATCACCATTATCGGGATCAGGGATGGATCCAGCATGATCTGGTAGGGGGGGGGGGGTGCTCTGCCAGATCTGGTGTCGAGTGACTCGAGTTGTGTCGGACATGTGTGCAGCCCGTCCATCAACATACAGCAACAGCAGTATTCTGACAATTTGGCAAAACAACCTCCATACGGTACAAGTGTACTCTGTACAATATCTATTTTATCTCTAAATTTTTTTTGCTTTATCATGAAAAATAGCGCCCCTCCTGCACCCCCTCTGGCCAGGGTTAGGGAGGGGGTGCGCATTCCCCCGCACCCCCAGTAAATCCATCCCTGGTCGGGATATGCTAGTGAGCTCCATACATACTGGAGCGAGAACTCAAGGCAAAAAAGGGAAGCCAGCTTCATGTTAACCGCACAGACAAAAACAATAGAAAGGGATTGGAACTGACGTCCAATAGCTCTTCAAGGAGTGTGCCGAAATTTCGTAGTTTGACTTGGATTTAAAGACTACTATTATGATTTTATCAGCTGAAAACTTTATAAGCGATACGGTCCGTAGAAAAAACTAAAAACTGCATTTAGCTGGGGAAAATGGTTTCATTTTTCACTTGGCTTCATTTTTCTCATGAGCCGAATGACTAAAGTTCTTGTTCCAGATATATATAGAGCTCACTGGGATATGCAGACGTATGCGTGATGCGAAATAATAGAAACATTAAAGGCTGAGACACACCGGACGCGATTCGACAACGAGGCGCCATTTTTCGATATTCATCGAACGATAACTTTGATCCTGGTTCAAGTTTTTCAAATATTTATAAACACTATAACATTTTGAGTTATTTGCTCTACATATCGTTTAATATTTACTTTCATTGGTTGTTTTATTAATTTTCAAAAACTGAAAAATCGCGTCGCGTTGTCGAATCACGCCAGGCGTGTCTCGGCCTAAAGACTAGGGAGTTTAGGCGTGAGTCTGAGGGCAACGGCAAACTGCAGAGTCAAATTTTCTTGGCAGAATTTTTGTTCGATTTCTTCGCTTCATATTTTCTTTCTTGTGTCAAAAGAACCATCCCCGAGCGAACGGCGCCGTTCCTGGCGTAAGCCTGGGGCGAGGGTACTAATTCCGCACGGCTAATTATACCCGGGTATGTGAATTGTGAAAACATAGCGAAGTTTAAAGTTGTCCTCCATTTTGTTTATGTCATGGACGGTTTTCGACGTTATGCGCACGCGTGACTATAGGCTTTGGCTAAATAAATTGTTTTTCATTTTGAAAGGACGGAAGTTACGGTTACCACTGAGTAATTTAAAAAAAAATACAAAACAATGGACACTCCGAAAACAGTTAATATTTTTAATTCGACGTTTCGACTATCTTGCAGTCTTCATCAGTCATCAGTCATCATTTCCTGATGATGACTGCAAGATAGTCGAAACGTCGAATTAAAAATCTTAACTGTTTTTGGAGTGTCCATTGTTTTGTATTTTTTGAAAGGAAATATTTTGCTGTTTTGCAGCACTTTTTGTTTTAAATTTCGTACAAAATGTTTTGTTTTTCGATTTTAAATGGAAATAAGCCTGTAGTTTTATGAATTAATGGCTGTTCAACCGTGAAACAAAGTTTGTAATTGTTTTGATGTTGATGCTTTTAATATTTTAATCGTTGTTGTGCCGGTTTGGATAAGTGTAAATATTTCAGTAGTAAAATTCCATTCCGTATTTGCTTTGTCTTGTCAATTTTATTCATATCTGCAAAATTTTTAAGCCATGCATTCTTAACTCGATAATTCACAATAAATAATGTGTTTTGTGCAAGCTGTGAAGCTGGTATACATGAAATTGCAGCGAGTGTTATCAGTTATCGTTCATTTTAGAACATCAGGTGTGTTTACGTTTTTATGTTTGTTTATAATAGTGTTAACACTTTATGTGGAGTTTTTATACTTCATCTGTTGAGAAAGGTGAGGGGTTGCTGCATGCATGTATTTCATAGGTACACATTATAGTTTTAAAATAGCAAGTCCGTTTACTCTTTATTGCCTTATAACGTAAGGTTTTTCCTTGCCCGGCGTTTGCTGTTTGACGTATCAACGCGAAACTTAAACTCTCTATTGACAGTTTACGGCAGGCAGCCAACCGCAAACTACAACTTTTGAGTTCATTAAAAAGTAGCTGTGGAAAGATAGGGTTCCAGTTATATTCAGGTGTAGGTGTACGTGTAGACTAGGGTATATGTACTGTACATATCAGGGGACGTTCCCACAATGCCTTTCTCACCCACCTGGTGAAATGGAAGCACCGTCAGAGCACAAAGTATTTGGATTTACTTAGAAATCCAATTTACTCAAGGACGCGCCACAACCATACGAGCCAGGATTTTTAGACAATGGATCCTTTTGTCGATCACTCGTGGTCTCGCTAACGTCTGGTGGAAGATGCAATTTCTATAAATTCATAAAAATAAAAATGTTGTATCAATACGGGTTAATGCTGCTCAGGGCGCGAAATAACGGCCGGTCAACGGACAATGTCCGGCCAGAATGCGGAGTTGTCCGGTCAAATTCTTACCTTGCCGGTCATTTTGACCGGTCACTTTCGGTAAAAAACAAACTAATCTTCATTTGAATTAATAATCAAAACAAAGTTGTCAAGTATTATAATTAAGAACCATAAGATGTTGTCAAATATTTTGCGGGAAAAGAACTTGAATGTACGGCAGCTTTCCCACGTTACAAAGCCCATGGCCATGCTTTTGGCTTAAGAGTTATAGGTCATGCTTTTAGCGCAGTGCAAGCTGTTTAATGGGCCTTTATGTGAAAGAGTTTGTAATTACTGATTACAGTATAAGGCTTTTTGTAATGCTAAAAAAAATGGGAAACGGTCACATTTCTAGGGAAAATAGTCACATTTTTAGGTGTACACTTTACTAGGCTTTGCTTTAAGCTGAATAATTTGACCGGCCAGAAATTCGGTATGTCCGAGCTAAAATTAAGTTGGACGGTCACCTTGACCGGTGATCCTGCAGCCGTTATTTCGCGCCCTGGCTGCTTGATACGTGTTGGTATAAGGGTCGAGAAAACAAGAGTTGTAGGAGAGTTTACTTGAATAATCATTACCGCGCCAAAGGAACACTCTTTTAAACATATTTCGTAACCGGAATCGCAGGGCCG
>CACRXK020011805.1:0-15857 GCA_902702795.2 Paramuricea clavata
TTTAGATAAATTTAACAAATATTTATATAACCTAGCACGAAATATTAAGAAAAGATCAAAGAGATTCAAGAAAAAAACACTTTAAAAACCCTAAAATTCACTTTTCGCTATGTAAAAATATAGAAATTGTTTTGTTTTTGCATAATAAGCCTCGTTCTCGTGCAGTATGAAGGCGCGGCCACTAAGTTTCGCAATTGGTCTATATTGGTGAAATCAGCTACATTTTGGTACTAGCTATAATATTGTAGCTAGAATATTGAGCGCGAATTCGTTGCCTAAATAAATGAGGGTGTAAAAATTGCCGTCGGAATACACATTCTATAGTCGGAATATATAATGTCTGGTTTAGCTAAGCACGAGTTTCAACCGCTTAATTCGCAATTTAACGATATTCACCCCTAACGCAGATGGCTTGGGGTCTCTGTAAAGAACGGAAACCGAAACGACCGAATCCGGAAATGACCGAAACCGGAAACGACCGGAACCAGAAATTCCCGCCTAATTTCCCGCATAACGAATAATTATATTGTTGATGCTCGATGACTCGATCGCATGGCATATCATTTTAGATAAATATCGTCCAAATGTCGTAAGGTTGTATACTATTTAACTGCTGACAATTTTGTAAATTATTTAATAATCTTTATACTACATATTATTAACTTACTGAACAATGCTGGTTTTGTTTAATTTAATAAAACGATATTGCATTCACTTTATCATCTGACTTCCACTATATATATTAAAACTGGCACGCTCGTGATTTCGAAAAAATTAAATACATGCTCATTTAAACGCATTCAAAGGCCCAATTTATCTGACCGCATTTTATAGCTTCAAATATTCAGAACTTTGTTCTTTCAATCAGAAGTAGTACAAGTATTATTACATTCAATCAATGCCAATGGTAGTATTTTATTCGGCTTTTAATTTGTATGTGTATTGATTAACTCGTAATGTATTATCTGGAGCCTATATTTAATATATTGTGCGACTTGTTAATGCTTCGTATTATTGTTATATACATTTCTTTATCCTGATGATGACTGAAATATAGCCGAAACGTTGATAAATATAAAAATGTTATCGATCTTTGGAGTTACACTTGTTTTATACATTTCATTCGTTGTACATTTCACGCCCTGCGTCAATTTCAGAGCTGACAGCTATGGTTGACAGTCTTTGTTTATTATCCCAGTCGACGCCGATTGGTTCGCGTTTAGCAGTGCGGAAAAGGGATGAATGAATAAAACGCATGGTTCATTGGTTCCGTGCAGGCTCACCTTTTTGCCAGTGAGCCTGCTCGCAGGCTGAATTTTAGGCAATTTTAGGCGGGAAATTAGGCGGAAATTTCCGGTTTCGGTCGTTTCCGGATTCGGTCATTTCCGTTTCCGGATTCGGTCATTTCGGTTTCCGTTCTTTACAGAGACCCATAAATTTATATAAAAAACAAAAAAAGTTCATTTACTAAATTAGTACATATCTATTTTCATGATCAATTTTCATCTTTTGGGATATGAATTAGAAAACAATCAAAAATTATAAAAAATACTCCTTTGCTTTTTTTGGGCAAGATATTTACAACATGAAATTTAGAACAGTAACTAAATGTTCAAATTCAACAAAATGTGCAAGCCAAAACACAGTGCTTGTTCATCTTTGGAGTTTTTAATTACTTCAAATATATTTAAAAGGACATCTGGTACTAGAATTTATTTATTTTCAATATAAACCAAGGATGGAAAGGTGAGAAAATAGGAATTTTCTGAGGTGTTTTTAACACAGACAATGACAGCCGACATTTTCAAAGGCAAATTGCGGTGACAAAACCAAAAGTTATTCACTTCTCTACTCAAAACACTGAAAAACACCATAAAGAGAAAAACATTTTAAACATACATCAGGTAAGTCTTTTAGCTCAATTTTCTCATGTTTCTGTTTGGAAAGAAACGGTTTTTAGCCAAAATTATTTTGCGTGTCAATGTAGGCTGCTATAAAATGTCAGACACACGTTTTCTTTTGAAGTCTGGCTCTAAAAAACAATCGCTTTTTTTAGTTTGAAATAAGCTTTCTAAGGACTAATTGTGTAGAAATGTTATCTGTATGCTCAAATGAAAAAGATAAGCTAATATTCAGGTACTCCACATAGCTATAAAAGGGTGAAATAAGGACTTTCATCTTTGGTTGTTTGGCAGACATGAGAAACCACATTAGTGCCATTTTGTCGCGCATGCTATCTTATAAAATAAACACCTCAAAACCATATACTTTTAGTTCAGAAAATAACAAAGTTTCCCATAGACATTATTAAAAATGTTCTAGTGAAGCGATTTCATGATAAATAAGTGAGCTATGGGCCCAAAAGAACTGCTAAACTATGTTTTTGTTAGGACTTCAATTTCATGGCTTCCTGCAAAGGAAACCATTTCAGAGAGAAGCGGCATTTTGCAAGCAACCGTTGCGACCTATTTTTGATAACTTTTCCTTCTGATTCAACGTGTATAGTTACTAGAAAATGAGGTTGCATCAACATTATTATCTGCTTTATCGATTTAAAGTTTTACGGGGATATAAAACTCCATAGAAAAAGCATTTTAAAACCTTTAGAACTCAAGTGCAGACTTTTTGAAAATTCGCACGCGGCAAGCAAGCGCACTAATTCAATATACTTATTTTAAACCACAATATGTCTGAAATGAGTTGTCGTTTTAAGACTAAATTTATGAAAATAGATATAACAGTGATTTTGGAATATCCTACCTACTTAGTGTAATTTAATACTCGAAGTATTCTTGCCAAAAAGGGCACGTACGCACACAGTAATTTAATCTGCTGTCGTTTAAAACATAATTTAGCTAAAATAACAACTTGAGCAAGAAGACCAACAATTGGGTTACGAAAACAGTCGAAATTGTGCCCAAATTTGCATAAACAGTTCATCTAAAAAGATAACTTTAAACTAGATTCAACCAACTTTAATGCGGTCGAATTTTGTGAGTGTTTGATCGCATATTTCTACTCAAAAATACCATTGAAAATATCGTATCTGCTCACTTGAGTTCCGTGATCATCTTTCTTGTGATACACCGTTGAAAAGCTCGAATTTCACGTTCTATTTTCGTATCCGTTGCTAGGCAACCCGATAAACACGTGCTCAAATATCATGCCCGCAAGTTAAGGAGTCATGTTAGGGTGCATTCGGGCACATTGCCGCTTACCCCCTTGCCAAACTCAGGGTGCATTTGGGTGCATTGCCGCTTAATGAGTTAATAGCTTTAGCTGTGTAGTGGGGTTATTTTTAGCCGTTGTCTTGACAGCATAAAAATAACTGGGTTCGTCACTTGAGCTGGATACACGTGTATTATCTGAAACACCGACGACCGGCCTGATATTATTGTCACAGCATTTGTATTCCCGTTTTTATGGCGTCTTGGCGGTGTTCGAAGATCGACATTGTTTGGCAAAATGGTTTAACTTGCCACATTTTCTGCATTCTTTACCACAAGCAGGACAATTTCCATTTTTGTGTGGCCATTCTCCGCCACAATTCCGACACAGTGACATGTTTCTAGACTGTGGACGTGGTTGCCGTGTGTTTTTGCGTAGGGCACATACTTCCTCCTGTTCGCTTTGTTTTCGTTCGATGTTGGCCTCTTGAAAGCTGCTCATCTCCAATTGCCTACCAGCGATTAGTAGATCTTTGAGTGTCATTTTCGGGTCACATAAGGCTTGTTTTCACAGTCAGCTAGACGATCCTTTCTAGAGAATTTGGATCATAATCTCAAAGTCGGAGAACTCACATTTTTCTGCCAAGCTTCATAAGCGATTGTAGTATTGATCAATTGATTCATTGTTCTCTTGTGCCACTTGATGTAGTAGCCATCCTCGTCGCCAATGTGTTTTATTGATATTTATTCTGACTATAAATTGAAGCATGTGGTCGTCTCCATCGCTCGCTTTCTCTATCCCATGTGTCTGTTCATGTGACTACTTGTCCTAGTGACGTAATCACTACACTCGCCATGTAATTTCAGCCATATATTCCTGCACTCCAAGAATCTAGGTAACGTTACCGATGTGAAGTACTTCAATTTATCCGGTTTTGTTTTACAATTATAAATAATACATGAGATATGATCAGCCATTTTGCTAAGGGACGAACCATTATTTTTTTGGAGGGGGGGGATGGAAAATTCTTAAAAAAATTGTTTGCAAAGACAAAAAAGTGCAAATAAATTGTTTGCACACATAGAGAAGAGGAAAAAATAGTTTGCAAGCTAATGAGATTATGCAACATCAACCAAGGTTTAATAACAATGAGCAGAGTGCTCACCAACATACCCAGGGTCTTCACCCCAAAAGCCCTGGGATGGGAGATGCTCAGCACATGTCGCAATCTACATATGGGTTAAATATTAATCTATTGAATACAGTCATTTTGGGTTTTTTGGGTTTTTTAAAATTGTTTTTCTATAAAGTAGGTAATTGGATAAGTACTGGTGTAAGACATTGTGTAGCTTAAATGAGAGGACCAGTATCAGGGCCTATATAATTCATATCGGAGATTCTGTGCAATATTTTGGCTTCAACAAACAGGTACTCGTGCAGACAAAAAAGGAAATGCATACAGTTGTGAATTGTCGTATAATTCTTTACTGTCGATCCCAAACAATTTTGTACGTTAACACTCCTTCCTACCTGGTGTTGAATATAAACGATGATAACCTTTTTAAAAAAAATCTAGAGCACTATTGTCTATAAACCATTTTAGAATCAATAGAATGGACATTCAATGTCTATTTGGTTAGTGTCCAAGTGTGCAACGTTTGCTGTAAGACCAGCAAGGCGTAGCGCCTACGACCTACACAGTCGCTTTTGAGACCTCTATTTAACAAAATGTATACTGTTTCCATATGACAACAATTCAATGGCATATTATAAGAATATACATATCTGAACCAGAGCCAGATACAGAAACGTACACATGAAATGAAACTGCACCTGAACCTGAGACAATAAAAGGGCAAATCTTTCCAAGCATATACGATCATACGTTTTGGTTGCTTGACTTTCTGACTTGTTTGTTGCTATAAGAATCTACAGTTTAGCATATTTGTATAATTTAAAAGCAAACAAAAACTAATTTAACAATATGAAATTGGTCGAAGACCCGTACTCAGGAAATAAAATAACAACATAAAACGCTCTCTGAAAAGATCGACTAAGCAATGACAAACATGCACAAAACTTTCATCCCCTCCATTCTTCTCCATTGTTGCCAACAATTTAATATACGCGATTGGTATTTTCTCATTTTCATGTGTGACCAATGATACCAGAGAGCCCGAATCTCCAGGCAATGAAAAGGACTGCTCGCAATCTACATCTTTCACCAGCAGGACCCCCTTCGTTGTAATTCCTTCGCCAAGGTGGCAACAATCAAAACCTTGCAAATGTCCTTTTTTTGTCCCCGTTCTGTGGCCACTTTTCTCAACCACACAAGGGCTCTTTAGACTTTTGCTCTGTTTTATTTTCTTGACAATTTCCCTCTTCGTGAGTATTGGCATTTTGTGATTAACATCAGGGGTCGAGCACTCGCATTTAACATCAGGACCTTCGACGAAACAAATGTCGCATCTATCGTTATATTTCCCCCACAAAAATGGTCCCAGTTTGATTTCTTCGTAATGTATTATCTTTGCTGTACTATATTGCTGCAGTTTTCTTCATCAGCTTTCCTCTCCTCGCTCTCTTCGTTCCTTTCTTCTACGTCTTTTTGACTTTGCTCTTCTTTCCTTTCTCTTTTAGTTATACTCCAGAAGCTCGCCGTACGAGTACGCGAGTTCTTGTTTTTGCTGTCATCGGTAAGTATTTGGTGAGCTTCTCCTTTATCCTCGGGTAATTTGTTGCCACAGTAGCAAACGTGATAACACGTCGCGAGGAGAAGCTTGTCCGGGTTATTGTTATTATTGCATTAGGGTTATTGGTTATTTATTCTTAACAAGAGGCATTCACTTTGGACGTTCGTTCATGCGCAGTTGTTCAATCGTTCTCTTGTAATGGTTGAATAAATAAACCTTTGTGTGTGTGTATTCTTTCCTTTTAAGTGCCCATCCAGGGTCACAAGGCCTGGACATTTACTATATGTGACAATGGTAAATGAGCTCACGAGTGGAAGGAATACATTCGTTCGTTCGCTTATTATTATTAGGTATATATCTAGAAAAGGGTATGTATATCGCTGGAAACTCAGAGAGCGTTTTATGTTGTTAAAAACTAATTTAGCAAGTATTTTGAAGTATATATGATTCTCAAAGACGATTGTACAGAATGGTCACTCCTTGCAATCGAAGTGTGAAATGCGGAGGTGGAAACATGTAATTTGATACTTTTCCATCCCCCTCTTAGGTTATCAATTTTCTATGGTTCACGTGACCAGCCCCGACCAGGGTCTTACCTCAACAAGAGGGAAGAGCCTGGGAACGAGGTTGATGACACGCTTGTAGCATATTCTTGTCTATTAATTGCAGGAAATGCATGCCGACGTTCGTTCGGACATTCATGCTGTACGGCGGGTTGAACCATAATATATTCCTTCTGCGGTTCCTGCGAGGGGGTGATGGTTGGGAATATTCTAGTTTGCTGGTAAACCCACTACATTGAAGGGCGCTATCGTAGGTGGGGGCTGCTCTAGCGAATTCCTCGGGGTTGCATGAAAGCGACGAAACCCTCTTGGATATAGTCGATGGTAGCTGCTTAAGTATGGGAGGTGGATGGTTGGATTGAGAATTGATGTATGATGGCGGGTCATAGGAATGACAGAAAACGAATTCAAAACGCGGTACCGAAACCACAAATCATCCTTCAACAATGTTGAGCACGCTGGAAGTACAACGCTCTCGAAGTTCATCTGGGAATTAAAGGAATCCGACACAGCTTACGCAATCGAGTGGAAAATCCTTAAGCGTGCAAATGCTTATAGGAGTGGAGGAAAGATATGCAACTTGTGCCTATCCGAGAAAATCTGCATTTTAAATGCAGATAAACAATCACTACTGAACAAAAGATCAGAATTAATAGCTAAGTGTTGTCACGAAAGGAATTTTTACGCTTATAACTACAATCCACCGTAAAAGCACTTTAGTCTGATGATCGCCTTTGTGCGTGAAACTCGAGTAACTTTTATCATAAATAGGTTTAGGTTTTATTAAATTATCTTCAGATATCATGTCTTAGTCTACACTAATAATAGTTTTGCTCTGCAAAATCTTACCTGCATTGAGCACTCTTCAGATACGTGTCAGCATCGACAAACAAGATATATATATATATATATATGTGTGTGTGTGTGTGTGTGTGTGTGTGTGTATATGTGTATATGTGTATATATCTATATATGTATATATGTATATATATATGTATATATGTGTATATATGTGTATATATGTATATATATGTATATATATATATGTATATATATATGTGTATATATATATATATATATATATGTAGATGTAGATGATTAGGTGTCTGGGTTGTGATAAGGTAGACTGCAAAAAACATCACTTGGTGGAATTAATATTATAATGCTGTTTTCAGGTTTGTAATCCAAGTGAATATAGACCTAACTAGGAATGGCTGCGACGATAGCTCAAGGCTTGTAGTATAAACACAACTTATTTTATACATATGTCCTTTACTCCCTAATCTTACTGTTAGAATGAATTTAAACTCATTGTAGATAGCCAAGGTAGTTGATGAAGGGAATAGAGCAGATATTGCTAGCCAGATCGAGAATGAAGGTACATGTGTAGCATTTCGAAAGCTGGGTCAAATAATAGAAGGCAGGTTGAAACAGACGGTTGCAGTGAGAGAACAAAGAGAGGCATAGTGCAGAAACCCTAGAGGTAGCAAGGAATATTCATGGAAGAGGGGAAAGAAGTTTGAAGGCTCGATACACTTAATAGAAGATGCTCAGAAGATGATCTTGTTGGTGGTATTGTTAAATTCAAGAAGTTGAAGGAGAAGGTGTTTCCAAAATTATACAAGAAGGCAGTTCATCAGTTTGAACACACCAGTGAAAAATGTTGCGGTCTATAGCCGTCTATTATAGTACGGGGGTAATGGGTAAGATAAAGTATATGTCGGTATATAGGGCATCCACCTATAGTTATTCGGCTCATAAGAAGAAGGCTGTGCGCATAAGAAGAAGGCTGTGCGCATGACAGTTGCTAATTGCCCCATCCCTTGTCTTGTTCCATACCATAGGTTAACTGCGTATGTAAAAAGCATTGAGGTAGGTAAGCTGCACAGTGTTCGTGATACTCTTTGTGATGGCTTGGAGGAGAAAGACAAGGTAAGTGGCTGTTATCGCGAACTTGAGGAACTAGCTGGCTGAGTTCTATCTCTCCAATGATCTGCATGAGTTACTAACTTTCACTGAAACTAACAAATTTCATGTTGCTTTAGGTGGAGATGGGGCACCTTTTGGTAAGGATGATTCGGCATGTGCCTGGCTTGTAAATATTTTACATATCGGCCCGGGTGTGCTAAGTTCAAATGAAAATTTTCTTCTTTTTTTTCAATTTTCCAATTGCAGTGAGAATTGTGTCCCTGTAACACGGTTTTTGCAAAAGTTGCTAACTGACATAACAAGGATTGAGAACACAACTGATACTATTTCATGCAACAATGAGATAGTAAGTGTTACGTTTGTAATATCAGAATTACCTAATGACATGAAAATGCAATTTTTCTAGGGGGAGAACTGTCTAACAATGCTAAGTTTTTTCATCCTTCGGTAATGCCAACTTCGAGTCTGCTCGAAAAATCACATCATCATTTATTGCCGAACAAAAGAGTAGACAAGAGTTTGTCTCCATCATTGGGGAACTGATTGACTGTGCGCATGTTGACCCCCTGCACTTAAAGAATAATGCTTGTGCTCTAGCCCATCATTATATTCTGCATATTGCCATTGCAATGGATAACTTACCCTCTTCAGTTAACTGTTTTTCTCAGTTTTCATCTCTATCTCCATTTTTTAAGTATGTTGAAGCATTGCAAAATGTTCTCTTTCAAGGTTGGCTAACAAAGTGATAAGGTGGTTTAATGAAACCAATGGTACTGGTGAAGAATTTGATTACAGGTTCACAGACAAAGACTCATGGATGTTCTTGCACAATTTTATGTTTCTTACAGATATTTTTGAGAAAGACTTCACTGGTATGCACTCTAAACATCTTCATATTCATGCTTTTCTTTAACCTGAAGTTCAGGCCCTAATTTGAAATAGGGCCTGACACAAAACCTGTCTAGACTGTGGGATGCCCACATGTTATTTTTAGACACAACATGCAATATGATTGACAAGTGTTGTAGATTTCGTTACACAAAAAATTTATATTCTCATGAACATGTTCGCAGAGTTTGCATTTTGCTTTATAATTAAACTTAAAAATTCAAGGTACTTTTATATAATTATAAAGAGTCAATTTCTCTATTTAACCGGACAGCAAACAAATATTTAATTAGTCAGTTCTGTGCACAGCTTGACTGCCAAGCTTTCTCAAGGTCTCAACTTGCTGGACGCGGATATACTCTAACGGGGTAACAACAGCAACAATGAAATTCTCAATCGTACCACGAAGAAGGCGATGTAGCTCAGAAAACAACGCCTGTAGGACCTGATATTAAAAATAAGACTTTTGCCAATACAATGTGTATTTGCATTGTCGTGATTTTCTGCCGAAATGTTTTTCAATAGAAAAGTTAAGGCTACAAGAAGCACAGTACTGACTATTTTTTAATAGAGACTTATTGCCACTGCTGCTATTACACTTGTACAAGCAAATATTCTTTTCTTATATGGGGAAATTATGTTGTTTTCGCGATATTGATTATAGGTTCAAGTTTTTTATGTGTTTTTCCAAAAATGCAGCAAAATGTTTGTGACTCTGATATATGAATTGGAACAATCTGAGGTTGTAGATTGAGGTTGTCAATACCGTTGACAGACGTTTAGCGAAAGGACAGCACTACAGGCGTGCTTATCAATATACAGTGCAGATTTTACAAATACTTATTATCACCTCGACCCCAACCATGTAAGACGTGAAAACCCCATTTTTGTACCGGCATTCATTGTTTACATCTCTTCCATCCTTAAATTATGCTTCACTGTCAGGCGCCCAAAAAGCTGTTCCATGAACTGCATGTTACTGAGGCCCTGTTTACACTATACCAGATTCGCTGGTCACGACATCTTCTTTTGCCGTTACGGAGCAATGGTTAGTAGCAAATGCTTATTAGTTTGACAGAATTGACATGTTTATTTGGGTCTCTGAGATTAATAATCTTCACAGCATTTCGATACCTACAAAATCTGACCCGCTCCGATAGCAATCCGGTATAGTGTAAACGGGGCCTAAGCCTGGTCTCAATTCTCTCAATATCATACTTTATAAGTATATAATCTGTAAAAGAACCAATGCGATCCATCAAGTTTTTGTGATGATTTTTAAGGTAAAACAAATATTTATGGGGCAAGCTAATTAATTAGACAGTAAATACGTTTGACAAGGTATCTTATTTGGTAAATTTGAATTTATTTTACTATGCAATCATAAGAAATGGATGGAGTGTGAAATTTCATTGCGTTAGCATTATTTTGTATGATTTTCTGAGACGCTCGCTCAACTATTTGATTTAAAACGGTTTGTTGTGTGCAAAACTGGCTGTTGCACAACAACGCTTATTCGTATAGAGAAAGTGTTCAAATTTTGAGACCTTAAATCTTCGATAATTTCTCATTTTCATTCTTTTTAACATGTATCTCTCTACTCTTGTGCCCTTGACTGCATCTAATTATTGATGCGCACTTTTGAACTGTTATGCACGGCAACTGCACTTTGATTTTCTATCATTTCCGCACCCGAGATCTCGTCGAAAAGTGACCAACTCTGCAGTCTGAACTTTGTTAGTATTAAACTGTTTGTTATGAATTCACCAAAGTAAGGCAATCCCCGACAATATTAATCTTTAATTATTGGTGCTTTCCGGCCCAGTGAAATGTGTGTCATTCGCTACTGTTCTGAAACGAATTTATAACTTGATCAAATAGAGCAGAAATCAATTTACAGCTTATATGCAAGACATATAACGCTTATTGAACAGATTAATATGTACTTTGTGTGTCGGATTACTAGGTGTTTATGCATTTTTTTGTTGGATTGCTAGGTGTTTTACGCATTGTAATTAAAGTTTCCTTTAATTGCGTCACAACATTCCTTTAGTTACAGTACTTGCCGCCCGGCCATAACCTGCTACGTTCTAGACTTCAGTTTGAAGTTCGAACGCATAATATGAAAGACATCGGTTAAATATGCAGTAAGGCATTTGATCGCTTACACGCGCTTTGCTAAAACAGAAATTATTTTAGCAAAAGCAGTGTCGGAGCGAAAAAATGGAAATTTAGAGCATTTTTCGACCCACAACTTTTACGCACGACCCACAACTTTTCACACACGACTTTTTACACACGACTTTTTACCCACGACGCACGACACACCACCAAAACTAACTCCACCGAGTTTAGGTTTTGGTCGCATGTCGTGGGTAAACTTCCATGAGTCGAAAAATGCTCTAAATTTCTAAGTTTTAGCTCAAACACTTCTTTTGCTAAATAATTGAGTTTTAGCAAAACGATTGTAAGCAAACGGCATTGATAGAAATTCTTCGTATTACTACGCCCTCGAAGTAAAGTCAAGCGCAGCAGAATATGACCTGACAAAAAAACATGCCCGCACACACTTATTGTCACTGGTAAACACTTGCAGAGTTATTAATCTGTTTAATTAACAGTGTATAAGCCGTAATTTTGGTTGTCAAAATTGATTGATTTCTTTCTGCTTTCCTTTGCAATCCAAATAATTTCAGAGCAGATATTTTCAATGGAGTTGAAAGCAAAAATAGATCAAACGCGAATAATAGTTTTAGCTGTATACTTCATGCGCCTACTAATTAAAAACAATACAATAGATGCCTTGTATTAAAGGCGCAATTCAGCCTTTTGATTAGTAATGTTTTTAAAGCGCAGTTCAGCAATAGATATCTTCAGCCTTTTAATTTACAATGCATGTATAATTCAAGATCAGTAAACTCACTAATGAGTAACAATTTAAAATGTTACTAAAAACATTTAGTCCGCCTATCGCTGCATTACGAAGAACAGGCTCGGTAATCTGATCAGTCAAGATAGTTGATGACTGTTTTAAACTGTCTTCGTAATAATGAAAGCAGCTAAAATTATGGCTTATACGCAAGACATATAACGCTTGTTGATCAGATTATGAAATCGGCAAATGTTTCCGAGTGTATGCGGGCATGTTTTTTGTTGGATTTTTTTGTGTTTTACTAATTAAATTGCGTCATAACATTTCTTTACTTAATTAATATATCGCCTGCATGGCCGTATTTCGGTTAAATATTCAGTTGGGAATGGAATTGCCGAAAAATATCGATATGGTCAAAATTTTCAATATATAAATTATAATCGATATTTAAAAAAGAACCAGCTAATGTTCAGTATATCGATATACCGCAACGGCCCTAATTAAAATTATTAAAACTTAAAGTTTACTTGTGGTTATCTATTAAGAAACAAACTGGACTAAATGAGTAAATGTAAGTTACTTAAAGATGCGGTACAGTCTGTATGTAAACAAAGGCTTTGTTTACATTTCGGTATCCAAACTATTGAATTTTATTCAACAACTATTTATATTTTCATGATGCTACAGAGTATAATAAATTATCAAGAGACAACAATCAAGCTTTGCAAGAACATAAGACAAAATAAAAACCTAAATAAACTATTTGTAAATAAAAAGAGGGCTCCTTTGTGCACACGCGCAGATCGGACTGTACCGCATCTTTAAGGCAGAACTCACGCCTGAATCTCAGGTTCTGGCGTAGGTATACTATCACACACTTCAACTTGCACTATTGACACTTGTTCCGACTTAAATATGTATATAATTAAGGAGCAGGCTGCGCAGCATAAATTATATGATTGAATTAAAGGGAAATGACAATATATTTTTTTATTTTCGCATTTGAAAGAACTTTTGAAACTATTTAATAACTTCTTTTACTGATTCTTCATATCTTGCTTAGTTTTTGAAATATTTTCACTTGAAGTAATGAGATGTCAGCCATCTTGGAAAATTATTTTATCTCATTAACGGTAGTTTTGGTGATGTCACAACAGGAATTAACCATATAAAAGTATTCATTGCTGACCAAATATTGATTGGTAGATGTTTACAAGGTTTCAAGTGATCTTGATATTTCCAAGGGCATACGGAGTATAATTTTGAGTGCAAAATGATTAGTGGTTGTCTAGATAAAAGTATTGCATGTCCCCTGTTGTGACGTAACATGCATATCTACAAAAATCGAAGATGGCGGACATTTCATTTCTTTCAATTAAAATATTTGTAGAAGTAAGCAAGATATGAAAAAATGGTAAAAGAGTTTTATATATGGTTTTAAATGTTCTTTCAAACGAGAAAATAAAAAAATATATTGCCATTTCCCTTTAAGTAAACATGATTACAGTTTGTGTATGTACCTTTCTCAATCAAACTTCTGATATCATCAGCTACAACAGTCTTCTTCACTGTTCTATTCACATTCCATACCTTAAATAGTCGAGGCATCTTTCTTTTTCTGATAATTAAGTAAACGGTGGAGCGCACTATGTGAATCCGAGTCGCAGAAAAAAAACACCTGGCACTTAATTAGTTTATTTTATGCTCACATTTCTGACGTCACCGGATACCTAACGCAGTAAAATCAAATTGCTTCCAGGATATGTCAACATATTGCGGCATGTCAAAAAATGTAACCAGCAACTTTTTTTAAAAAATTCATTCTATGGTGCAAAAGAACATGACATGTTTTGTGTGCAATCATAGTTTATATAACTGAGGTGTATTAACTGATTGATAGAATTTAAATTTCCATTGATCGAGGTCATGTTTTAATAGCAATGGCAAATGCCAACATTTCGAAGTCAGCTCAAATTAACTGTTTCACCTAAAGGCGAACCGTACAATATAGCAAACTCGCATGGAATATGCCCCGCACGAGCTGCAAAATTAAGAATTTTGCACTTTTAAAACTAAACAACTTTAGTGAATTTAATAAAACGAGACTTGGGTACCTGAGGGCTTGGTGTAGGATGCATATTCACCTAAAATTAATATTTGCCGAATACCGGTAGCATGGAAATGTCTATAATACTATAAATTGAATGAAGTTTATACAGAATGGCTTTTTAATTGTCATTTTGTTTTTGTTATGTAAGTCAAAAAAGGCCTTTGGTAACGTTACGGGCTTTACTCCTTTAGCCTCAGTAAACAGTTCCGCGGGCGGAATTTCCAGTAAACCTATATACAGGCACATCTGCAATTCAGTGTCTGCCATGGAAATCATTTATGGAATAATGAGTATATTAACTTCCAAAATTTTAAATATCACAATACGAAATATCACAATCTCATTCTTGTCCTAGTTGTCTTAATTGTTTTGATTTCAGTTTCAAGATGGCAATCCTCCGGATGGTGTTTTGTTTTATATACTTACATAACCTAATAGTAGGCCTATAGCAAATTAATTTGGCTTGACCAACACGACTACCACAATAATATATAACTAATTATTTGACTGTCGAAAATAATTTTCCTATAGATTGGAGACATTTATGCATTGGGTGCTTAATTAACAGATAACAACAGCCGGTATAGACTATTAATCTATGTGTGTGTCCAATTTTCGTATCGCATTCGATGGATATCCGTCAGATAGACATTAACACCTTTGATAGTATATACTGACAGATAGTAACAAAAAGGTGGTGTTGAATAATAACAATCCCTTTTCGTAAGAAACCTCCGAGGCTTACGGTGCTCTAACGCGACAGTTTACAGCGTATATTATTTGGCTTTCACATTCTACCTGAACTTCACTCTCTACACAATTACCATTAACTGATAACGAATTGAAGTGTGACAAGTATGTGTGTAGTGATAGATTTAAATCATTTGGCTTTGTGGATTTGGTAAATTTTGTCCTGTGGACTATTTGCATTTTATCTTGAGTTAGAAGATTATTTCAAGGATTGTTGGATTCGAGCACAGGTATATTAATATATATATAGAAGCAATGCTTGCCACACTCATCAGGTGAATTTATTTTGATGAGTGTGGCAAGCATTGCTTCTCATATGAAACAAGTTTGTAGTGAATATATCTTATGAAGTAAACCATGTTCATATTATCTTTATCTTTATTAGCTCTATATTTCGGTATATCGAGCACTCATATATGATTCTAAATACGCTATATATATATCTATATATATATATATCTATATATCTATATATCTATATATCTACATATATATATATCTATATATATATATATATCTACATATATATATATCTATATATATATATATATCTATATATATATATATATCTATATATCTATATATCTATATATCTATATATCTATATATCTATATATATATATATATATATCTATATATATATATATATCTATATATATATATATATATCTATATATATAGATAGATAGATATATAGAGATAGATAGATATATAGAGATAGATATATATATATATATAGATATATATAGATATAGATATAGATATAGATATATAGATATATAGATATAGATATATAGATATATAGATATATAGATATATAGATATAGATATAGATATAGATATAGATATATAGATATAGATATAGATATAGATATATAGATATA